>CM046456.1:62993651-63058571 GCA_025506515.1 Flaveria trinervia | reverse complement strand
TAATCAGCTGTGTATAGCTGATTTCTAGTCTGTACTCCCGATCTAACATCCCCAATGACATTGTCCAAGGGATGATAAACATTTAGCTGAGATCCGGGAGTGGTGGGAATAACAACTTCCTAATCCAGATTTTGAATTCCAGGTTCAGTATCTTTAGCTATTGGAGTATGAGGTTCAGAAGAGTCAAAGGCATCAACATCCGATGCTTGTGTACTTTCAGTAGCAGGAACCTGTTCCTCCTGATCCACCTATTCTGTCTCCACTTCTTCATCATCAGAGGAGGAATCACTTACATCAAGTGCTCCCCCTAAAGGATTAGGAGATTCACCATGTGGAGTTGATGCTGTCGAGTCTAGTGGCGGCGTGTCTAGGACATCGGACATCATTCTGGACGTTAACTCATCATCAAGAAGGGAGATAGGTATGTTGAAGGATTTAAAGAATCCATCATAGTCGCAGAAGAATGAAGGTCCCTTTCCCGCAGGGGGGGTGGTGTGTAACACCCGGTCATATTTTTAAAGTCAAAGAAAGAAGAATAAGTGAAGAAAAAGAAAGAAAATATATTTTACCCTAGTTGAGGGGTAAAAAGTGTCAAAAGGACAAACAGGTTTGAAAGTAGGTGTAAAATGGGCATGGCAGCCCACTCTACTCTTACAACATCCAGATCTACGTTTTTAAGAGAGGGAAAGTAGCAAGTGCAGCAGAGAACTCTCGGTTTAGAAGGAAGAACATGCTGAAAATTTGAATTCAAGGTAAGAATTCATGGTTTTATGATGTTCTTAACTGGCCTTGCCTTGGGTGTATGCTTATGTGTGTTTGTATGTTCGGTTGTGTGTGTTTTTAGTGGGTTTCTAGATGGTTGAACTAGATTGCAAATGAGTTTGAAAGAATCCATACTCAAGAGCTGCAAAGGTGAGTTCTAGAACCCCTCTTTTACATGTTTGAACTGATTTTGGGGCTGGAAATGCATGAATGTATGTTTTTATAAAACTGGGTTTTATAACCGTGTGATGTACTATGTGTATCCTATTGTTTTGATATGACGTTGGGCTATGTTCATGCTTGATGATGTTATGGTTGTGTTTCTAAGGCTTAGAATGCAAGAATTAAGCTTAGAACATAAAATATGGTGTTGGAAATCGATATCTGATGTTTAGGGCTCAGATGTCTAAGTTTTTGAATCTGCACAAGTGTTCAAAAGAAATGCGGATGAACATTCATGCGGATGAGCATCAACCACTAAGTAAGTTAATGCGGATGAGTATTGGGAAATGCGGATGAACAGTCAAGCGGATGAGCATTGACCACTAAGTAAGTTAATACGGATGAGTATTGGGAAATGCGGATGAATAGTCATGTGGATGAGCATTGAACACTAAGTAAGCTAATGTGGATGAGTAATAGAGAAATGCGGATGAACAGTTAATGTGGATGAGCATTGTTCTCTAAATAAGTCAATGCAGATGAGTAATAGAGAATGTGAATGAACAGTTAATGCGGGTGAGCATTGTTCACTATGTAAAGAAATGTGGATGAATACTGAGGAAATGCGGATGCGTATTGAGGAAATTCGGATGAACTAAAACAAATGCAGATGAATAGAAAGGCAAATGCGGATGACACTTAGAATAGATTTTGACTTTCTGGAGAAAAAGTGAAATGTAGGCTTTGACTTGGGAGATTCCCGGGGGCTATGTAAGTTGACTTTTTGAGGTCATAGACAATGTGATGGGCATGATTTTATGATGTATGTTTGATGCTTTGGCATGATGTGTATGATGTTATGCATGATGGTACGTATGATGTATGCTATGTATGTATGATGCCCTGTATGATGATATTGACTGTGTATGTTGATGTTCCTTTCATGGTATGTTTATTTTCCCATGGCTTTACATTGAATGTTAATGAATGAAATGAAAGTATTATGTAATGTAAAGTGGAAGATAATGAAAAGAGGAACGTGATAAAAGAATGCATGCATTAATGAACGAAGGAAAGTAATGTAAGTCTTGCAAGCCTTGAATGTGGGAACACGCCCCAATGTAGGGTATTAGTCCAACGGTGTGTGGGTTAGCTACCCTAGAAGGATGCACATCGGGGTCTTTCTTTGTGATTGACCATTTGTATAGAACCTTTGTCGCTTACCCTAGATACTGTGGCCAGGCTGCTATGCGCCATGATGGAAGATTTATGATAGACTTCGTCCCAGTATCTGCTTCATGCATAACGGTGGGTATAACCCATGACAATGGTACGCCTGAATTTACCCTTAGGTACTGTGGCCAGGCTGCTGTGCGCCATGACGGGGGGTCTATGATAGACCCCGGCCTAGTACCTGCTTTATGCATAACGGTAGGGTAAAGTTCATGGTTTTTAATGGAATGAAAAATAATGATGAACGTATGAATGAATAAGAATGTATGAATAAATAAGAATGAAAGTGAATGGTAATGACGTACGATGAATGAACGAAAGTTAATGAACGATTGATGAAGATAATAATGGTATTCTATGTGTACATATGATGAGTTTTCACATGCAAAGTAAAGAACGGCTTTAACGGAAGTAAAGTATGTTTTATTATAAAACTAGAGCTCACTCAGCAACGCTGACTTTTATGCATTTTCCATTGGCAGGTGAGCATTGCTGAGCATGGCGCGGGGTAGCTACTTGGCATTTTGGATGGAATTCTTTTGTTAATGTTTTTGCATTGTAATGCAAACAAATGGAAATGTGTAATAAATGATTGTATTAACTTGCAAAAGCATTTTTAATGAAAAGTTGCTTTGATGTTCCGCTACGATGTTTTATGAAAGTTAAATGTAATTATATGTTTTATGATCAATGATTGGCCAGCTGTAACATCCCGGGAACGGGGCCTTACATGGTGTATCTCTGAACATCAATGTTGCACCACACTTCTACCTAACCCATTGAGTTGTTATAAACTCTCTTGTCTCGTATATTGTAGCTGAGAAAGATCCCTTCTTTAGCCTTCTCACTGAACCTCCTAGACTGAATTTTCTTCAGCAGCGTACATGGTGAACCAAATGGTTCGAGATACTCCAAGTTAGGTTTACGTCGCCGGAGCAGCTCATAACATGTTTTACCATGGCGTTTGACCACCAAGACCTGATTGAGGGTGTAACATGCATTGGCCACTGCCTCGTTCCAAATTGGATAGGCAGTTTCGAGTCGGCTAGCATCGTTCTTGTTGTCTCTATCAAGCTTCGATTCTTTCACTCAGCAACTCTGTTTATCTGTGGGGTGTAGGCTGACGTAAATTGATGTACTTTGCTTTTTTCTTTACAAACGCCTCCATCCACTGGTCTTTGAACTCTGTGCCATGTCTGAACGAATCTGTCTAACTTTCAGCTTGTAGAGTGATTCTAAAGTAGTTACCAACTTTTCGAATGATTCAAATGTCTCTGATTTGGATTTCAGAAACAACACCCAAGAAAATCTTTAGTAATCATCCGTAACATAGCAGTACAAATCATCAGCAATACTTTTAGTGCTAACGGGACCAAACATCCATGTGTAGAAGCTCAAGAGGCAGGTTAATAGAATTAACTTTCTTTTCCTTGTGAGACTTCTTGGTCTGTTTTCCTTTCTTACATGCGACGCAAAAATCGAAAACCTGGAAGTTCTTGACATTCACTCCATTCACTAGATCATTTTGTATCAAGTGACTAATCTCCTTGGATTTATGTGTCCCATTCTCCTATTCCAGAGATTGATTCCCTCTTTGTTGCATTTGACAAGAAGCATTGAACTTTCTGATTAGTGTGGAGGCTTTTGATAGATCCAAGACATATAAATCGTTATATCTTGAAGTTGACTTAAGAATTTGTCCTCCGGGATAATGTAATCTTTTTTAAGCATGTAGCACTTCTTGTGTCAAACACAACTTTGAAGCCCTTGTTACAGATTTAGGAGACTGAAAGCAAGTTGTTCTATATTTGTTGAACGTAGTTGACCTTATCAAACTTGACTTTATAGTTTCCCACTTCGCCCTTAGCAGTGATATATCCTCCTTTATTCCTAGCAAATGATACATATCCTCCTTTAATTTGTTTGACATGAAAAGGAGAGACAAGTTCCCGGTCATGTGCCTAGACGCCCCACTATCAACAATGCAGGTATTTGTGATAGCACTGTAGCGGACACCCTGCACATTCAAAGGAAATTATCAGCTTAGGTTTGGGACCCAAGCCTCAACTGGCTTGGGTGACCCAGAGGAATCACACATCATGAACTCAACCCACTGTCCACTTGAGGATGAGAGCATATCGTTCTTCTTATTGTTCTCATTATCAGATAATTTATTTGACTTTTCTTTCCATAAGCCAGTTTTGTGTAAGGCCTGTTTGTGACAAACAGACGACTGGCTTATAGGTTGAACTTTAAGTCATCAGTTCTCAGAACTCCTTTTAGAAGAACTTTGTTTAGTGTCATAAAGTTAATTTTCTTTCTGCGAGTCTGATAATAAGGACAATTAGAAGAATATGTCCTCTCTTTCCATAATTGTAGCATGATCTCCCTTTTGTAGCATGATCTCCCTTCTACATGTTGAGGAAACTGTTTATTAGAGTTGAATGTGACATAGGTGTGACACGAGTCTGGTTGGGTTTAGTCACTTCTCGTTTAGATGTTTCTCTTCTTTAACAAATTACTTGTTTAAGGTTTTTAACATCTTTAGCCTTTATTTTATTTGGACTTTGACGTGTAACACTGGTTTGGTTAATTTGTTTAGTTATTTTCGGTTCAGAGAAGACATGTGTGAACCTGACCTTACACTAATCTTTTCAAATTTATTATCCAAATTAACAATAGGCATCTTTCCTTTTGATTCCAAGGTAGACTCCATCTGTTTAGTGCTTTCTGTTATAGTTTACTTGTCAAATTAGGATCACTAACCAGAGGAGTGACACCACATGATCCTTTACTGGGTTGTTATTTACAGGTCTACATTTTTTATTTAAAGGGTCTCATGTGGTGGTAGAACTACCTTGTAACCTAACCCTCCCCATTATTTCGTTTTTTCACTAAGTGTTGAACTATGTGAGAAAAACCGGTCCAACCTGTGTAGTTTTGTTGTTTAATGAGTTAACTTCGACTTCTAAACTACTTTTCTTTCTTTGTTTGATTATCCAAAAATTTAAATAAAACTTTATATCATTTGCTTGATTGAAGCAACAACCTCGGTTTCCCTTAGTTGTTTGTTCAAAGTCTATTTTTTCTTTGTAACTATACTCATTTTGTTTAAAATCCGATTAGCTTCAGTGCCATTGTAAATCATTTACTAAGTTATCATTGTCGTCTAATAACCTAGAAAATCTAATCAATGCTTTCTCTAAAATTATTACATTCATCACAAGCATGTTTTCCAAACAGTTTGGTCTTTAGTACTTACCTGTGAGGATTCGGTTGAATCACCATCATGCATAGCTATACTCTTCTGTTGTTGGAGATTCTTAACTTCTTGCTCTCAGCTCTTCCCACAACTAAGGGATTACCACGTTTCATAGCTTCTTCAGTATCTGACATTATTGCTCACTTTGATCTCACCTTGTGACAGGATCAGTGATCACAAGTTTGATGTATCAGAATATAAGCAGCGGAATACAAACACGAATTAGACAAATTGTAGCAAGCAATCGATATTTGTAAGCATTAAGATCGCATACGTTATAGGGAGAGAATATGTATTTCTGATTTCTAGGAATGTTTATAGATGTAGAATATTTCTAATCGAATCAATCATTCATTCCATTCAATTACTCATTTCATTCCACGATTACAATAGGTTGTCACTCCTTATATAGAGTGCAACAATCACTGCTGTTATCACGGAAAGTGACAACTGGCAGATCCAATACAGAAATAACTAATTCTTAACAAACTACTGAAATGTTCACAACTACTGAGAACATATCAGCAAGTTAAGTACAAAAATATAAAACTACTGAAACTACAACGACTGAAGAACAAGCTCTTCAGTCGTTTTACAAAACTACTGAAACATAAAACACTAACTAGAAATATAAAACTACTGATATCACAACTACTGAAGAAGTACTCTTCAGCAGTTGTGACAAACTACTGAGGCTTCAGTACTTGATCTTCAGACTTTGACCTTCAGGTGTTTCATCAGCTGATGACTTCAGTAGATATCATCAGCTGATGTCTTCAGTCTTTGTCTTCAGACTTTGTACATCAGTTGTTGATCTTCAGCACTTGTGAACTCTTCAGCTGTTGTACTTCAGTACTTTGGTCTTTCAGCTTCAGCACTTGTGTTCTTCAGCTGTTGTACTTCAGCACTTTGGTTCTTCAGCTGTTAAGGTCTTCAGCACTTGATCTTCAGCTGTTGAAGTCTTCAGCACTTGTCAAACTACTGATGAGGCTTTCAGCAGTTGTTGTGATACCGTGTGGGACTTAGAGGTTTTCTGATCTTGGCTCATTGGTTCTTTTGGTCCAACAAACTCCCCCTGAACCAATGCAGCCAAAACCTCTAACTTATTTATACTCCCACTTATTGATGGCAAAATGTTGGTCTTTTTCCTTCTTGATCAGTAGAGAAGATGACCCATGTACGCTCCGGCCTGGGAAGAATCTCAAATATTTGTTTGGCAGAGTATGAATGGGAACTCTGTTTTGGGGAACTGGACACAGAGTTGTTATCCCATTCATGAGATTTACTTCCCCATAATGAGTCTGTACGACTCTCTTGTGTAGGCCTCAAGGAAGGTGATTTGTTCTCCATATAGTTCTTGCACTTCAGTACCTCCTCAAACAATGATTCAGGCCCATAATACTCAGACAGGTATTTGGCCTGTTTCCCATTCTTTAGCTCCACAGTTGTTATTATTCTGTAAGCAAACTCATCCGGGTGATTACCCTCTAGGAACAACTGGAGCTCATTTTTCCTGACTTCCTCAAGCCTCTTGTAAACTAACCCCTTTTTCACTATTTTGTTTTCTAGCATCTTCTGAGGGGTTAGATTAGCTTTGTAGGCCTTCTTGAAGTCTTCTAGATTTCCCAGGGTGAAACTACAAAGACCAGAGAGATCACTTCATCTACGATCTTTTCACCTGGCCAATGTATCTCTGAGGTATATTGTTCTTATGAATTCTGTGAGAGACCCTGGGATCAGGCCAAATCCTCACTCTTTCCTTTTGATATTGAAAGGTATGCCTGAGAGTGTAAAGTCTGAGGGCTTGCTCCTTCATATTGATGATAGAAGATGTGCTGCATAAGCTTTGTCAACTCTCTTCAGCAATTCCTCATCATGCAGTTTATGAAGCTCTTCTTCTTCTAGCTTCACTTTAACCATTTGTCTCTGGACTTCAGGAGTTATTGCTGAGGAGTGACTTGTGGCCTTAGGCAACTGAATCACAGCTGAGAGCGGCAGCCTGTCATCATCATCTTCGTCATCATCTTCTAGCCTCAATATCCTTCTCTTCTTCTTCAAGGGTATATCATCGGCTATGGGTTTTGAGGGTAAGGGAGTTGGTTTGGTGGGTGTGTTTTGGGTGGTTTTGGGTGTGAATGTTGACAGGCTGTTCTAGCATCCTTGAGGTGAGTGTGGCTTTTGATTGCTTGGCTAGCTCAGTCCTGCTCCCAGCACCCGCTTCATTCAAAGCTTCAATGACAAGCCCCTTAGTATATACTTCAGATGAACAGATCTTGGTGGTGATTGCCAAGATACTGTCCCTGGACCAAGCTTTGATTTCGATCATTGACCTTCCAAGATTTTGCAATAAATCTGATCATGATTTCAAGCCTTTCTCTTTCTAACACTTCATAACTTGCCCATCTGTTCTGGATTTCTTCAATCTCTAGTCGTCGAATCTCAGAGTCAAGTTTTTGGTGTCATGGCCTTGCCTAACAGCTGATCAATGATGTTGTCATTGATCTACTGTGTTCGGCATCAGCCTCTTTTATCAGTAGCTCCAAGGCTTTATCTTCAGCAATGTGCTCATCAGCACCTTTCTTTCTCTTATAGGTGAGCATTGGTTGCTGTTCTTTCTCCTCCTCTTTCCTTTTCCTCAGATCTTTTCCTCTTCCTTTCTTTCACTGCAGTACTCTCCCCCTTTTTGGTTGCATTGGAGGAAGGGGTTGGTACCGCAGAAAGAGTCTTTTGGACAGCAGCATCAACCAAGGGCTGTAATGTTGAGGAAAGCCTCTCATCAAGGGCTTTGATCACTATATCAGTGATTATTGGGGTGATGAGAGGAAGGGAATTTTGGAGTACAGCACCTATTTGCTCAGGAGGGTTCTGTTCCTGAGAAGTAGGGCCTGAAGCAGAGGCAGGTGGTTGATTTTGGGTGGCTCTGTGTTGGGAAACCTTCAGGGGTGCCATCTGTGGGTGTATGAGGGTGGCAGATGGACTTGCATCCTGAGACATCTTGGCCAGCAGCTCTTTGAGTCTGCTAACCTCATCCTCTAGAATGGTGTTTTGAGCAACTACATCATAGAAGAAGCTCAGGTCATCATCAGTTAATACTGAATCACCTGACCTCCTGCTTAGAGCAGGATTTACATGCACTGGGTGTAGACCAGTTGGTGCATGTGCCCCTTGTGCTTGGTACTGGGGACTTCCAGCCTCAGGACAATGTCCATCATCAGCTGTTGCCTCTAGGGAGGTCTTAGCAATGTTACCAGCCTCACTCTGGTCATGTGCTGAGTCAGAGGAGGTGGCAGCCTCACTAGATATTCTAAGCTCCTTGTCTACACCAGGAGATAGAATTGGGAAACCCCTGTGCTGTGGGTTCTCAGGTGCACTGTGTTCCTCCCCCTCAATTGTAGAGGTATTCCCAGTAGTAAGTGGTTTCTGGGGAGGGGGTGAGGAGTGCAATTGAGTCAGCACTTGTGCAACTATTAAAGTCGGGCTGTGAGGGGCGGTTGTTTGGGGTAAGGGGTTAGAAGCAGTGTGCACCTGGGGTGGATGGTGCTCTTCAATGGCAATCTCCTCAAGTGAGTAAGATCCCAGATAAGTAGGTGCCCCTTGGGTTGCTGCAGGCTCCTGTTGAGAGGAAGCCTGAGCGGCTGTGGCTGGAAGAGTCATTGTATCCACTAGGGGGTTTGGACTAGTGGATATATCCTGCGTTTGTGTGCAGGAGCATCCTCAGGGGACTCAATTCCCTGAGTAGCCATTTGGGTTTCTTTTTGGTGGGTTTGGTGGGGACATTGGATTTGGAGGTGGTGGCTGTGGGTTCCAGCTGCGTGGGTTTTCGCAGCTTGGCAGCCAGTTTGAGTGTCCGGTCAGAGTTGTGCCGGGAGTATACTTCTGGCAGAACAGCCGTAGCAGGACTCCCAAGCCAACAAGTCCCTCAGCATTAAGCTGGTCTATAATAATGGCCATTATGAACCGTGGATAGAGTATCCAACGTTTGGCAGTTAGTTTTTGAGCCATATCTTTGAGCTCTGAAAATATTAATTCTGAAAAGTTCAGTGGTTGTTGCTCAAGGATAGAATACATTACCTGCTGCCATTTGGTGGACATTTGATCCCAAGACGATGTCTTAGGGGCCAAACATACATTGACCATGTGAAAAATCAGGCGCTCAGCGTCATTAAAGTGTTTCTTCATGATGGTGGTGGCACTGAGATCACCTTGATATCCATGCTGAGCAAATGATAGATCTATGGTGCCCTTCGGATATCCAGCAGGAGAGGTAGCATCACTCAGTTGAAGAATTTTACGGATTGTTGCAGGAGTAATCACTACTTCTTTGTTGTTGACGACTGACCGGAGGGATCGTGTGTTGCTCTCCTCAGTTGTAACAGTAACGTTCATCCAAATT
This sequence comes from Flaveria trinervia, assembly GCA_025506515.1. Taxonomy (NCBI): domain Eukaryota; kingdom Viridiplantae; phylum Streptophyta; class Magnoliopsida; order Asterales; family Asteraceae; genus Flaveria; species Flaveria trinervia. Next base: position 63,048,759 of record CM046456.1, on the reverse strand, counting down.
GGTTCAAGGATTCGGCATGTAAGACGGGGTTCAGAAGGAATGCCTTGTTGTATTGGGACTGAACCATAAGATCGATAGCAGTATCGAACTTAGTCCAGATCGGCGATTTTGTGAGGTAGGCAACACAGTTGTGTCGCGGTTTAATTTGCATAGACGCCATGGAGAAGGAAGTTTTGGAGAGGAACGTTAGGTTTGAAGAAGATGAAGCATGGAGAGCTCAGGTTAGGGGTATTTATAGGGTACGGGTGAGGAAACGACTGAAGGATGTGGTGTTAGTCATCAGTAGTTTTAAACGACCGTTGACATGGTATTATCCTTTCAGACGTTGAAACAGCTGAAGTCGTGGTGTTAAGCATCAGTAGTTTAGAAAACTACTGAAGACCGTGGTTTTGACTTCAGATGATTGAAACAACTGAGGACAAAGTGTTTGTCATCAGTAGTTATGAAACTACTGAAGACAGTGGTTTTGTCATCAGCTGTTGTAAACAACTGAAGACTTGGTATTAGTCATCAGTAGTTATAAAACTACTGAAGACGTGGTTTTGCTTCAGTTGTTTAAAATGAACAGCAGTTGTACAAACGACTGAAGAGAAAGTTCTCTTCAGCTGTTTTCGTCAATTCTTAGCTTTTCAGCTGTTTCAAACTGTCCTCAACACATTCATCAGTCTTTATGGCTGATTTCAGTTGTTTCATAGGACATCAGTACTGTTTTTACTGATTGCAGTAGTTATGACTGCATCAGTAGTTGTAACTACATCAGTAGTTTCGAACAGATGAAGTACTTCAGTACTTGAGACATTTAGCCTTCAGTAGTTATAAAACTACTGAGGTTAAAAGAGCTCATCAGTACTTATATGTGACAGGTACTCATGATCATCAGTATGAATTACTGAGATCATCAGTAGTTGTCACCTATTCTAGCTGCAGCATACCAAGCCTTAACACCAGGTTTTGGAAAGTTGAACTATCCAAAGGCTTAGTAAAAATGTCTGCAAGCTCATCAGCACTAGGCACAAACTTAGGATCAATCAGACCTTTTTCAAAACAATCCCTTATAAATGATGTCTGATCTCTATATGTTTGGTCCTAGAGTGCTGGACTGGATTTTTGACAATGCAAAGAGCTGAAGCACTATCCATTAACAATGGAGTCTTAGTCTCTGTAATGCCATAATCCAAAGTTGGTTTTGAAGCCAGAGTACCTGAGATGTACAGCTTGCAGCAGCAATGTACTCTGCTTCCGCAGTGGATGTAGCAACTGAGGTCTGTTTCTTGCTCTGCCAAGAAATCAAGCAGTTGCCTAGGAATTGACATCCACCAGAAGTTGATTTCCTGGTCAACTTACACCCTGCATAGTCACTGTCAGAAAAAGCAACTAATTTACCAGAATGTCCGTAGAATACCATAAACCTAGAGATGGAGTGCCTTGCAGATATCTAAAGATCCTCTTGACTGCAATCAGATGAGACTCTTTAGGTGCAGCCTGAACTAGCACAAACACATGTAGCAAACATAATATCTGGTCTAGAAGCTGTTAAATACATCAAGGACCCAATCATACATCTGTAAAGTGTTTCATCAACCACTTTACCTTTCTGATCTGAGTCCAGTTGTGTGGTGCTGCTCATGGGAGTAGAACAGGCTTACAGTTTTGTAAATCAAACTTTTGCAAAAGATCTTTTGTATATTTGGATTGATGAATAAAATTCCATCAGCCTTTTGTTTGATTTGCAACCCCAGAAAGAACTGTAATTCTCCCATGGCACTCATTTCAAACTTCTGTTGCATCAACTTTGTAAAGGCATCACACAACTTTGGATCAGAGGATGCAAAAATGATATCATCTACATAAATTTGAACAAGTAGATTATGCTGCCCAGCTTTCTTAATAAATAAAGTCTTGTCTATGGAGCCTCTAGTGAAATTGTTTTCCAGAAGAAAGTTTGATAATGTCTCATACCAGGCTCTGGGAGCTTGTTTTAACCCATAAAGAGCTTTATCAAGCTTATACACCCAATTAGGATTTTATTGTCCTCAAAGCCTGGAGGTTGACATACATAACCTCTTCTTTAATTTTCCATACAAAAATGCACTTTTGACATCCATTTGAAAGACTTTAAGTTTTTGATAAGCAGCATAAGCTAAAAACAATCGAATTGCTTCCAGTCTGGCTACAGGGGCAAAGGTTTCATCATAATCAATACCTTCTTCTTGTGCAAACCCCTGAACAACCAGTCTGGCCTTGTTCTTAACAATAAGCCCATTTTCATCAGTTTTGTTCCTAAACACCCATTTAGTGCCTATTGCACACTTACCTGGAGGTAGAGGAACCAGTTCCCACACTTGCTGTTTTTGAACTGAAGAAGCTCAAGCTGCATGGCATCAACCCATCCATTGTCCTTTAAAGCAATGTGATAATTCTTTGGCTCTTGCTGACTGATGAAGAGAGCATAGAAGCAGAAATTTGACAATTGACTTCTTGTTGATACTCCAGCAGTGATATCACCAATGATTTGAGACATAGGGTGATTCTTCAGATCTTGATACACAATGAGATCTGTGCAAGTGTTTGTAGCCGGTTCAGCAGCAACAGATGGTGATGGTGAATCATTTCCTTGAAACCAATCAGTGGATGGTAATTCAAAGGAAGTTGAATTCGAAGAAATCTCATCAGCATTTGTTGTGGATGGTGCTACTGGCGCTACAGGAACATCAGGTCTAGTTGAGTCAGGCAGCTGATCACTAAACCTGAAGAGGTGAGTACTGCAATCATCATCATCATCAGCAGTACCACCAGGTGGTGAACTGTTGACAGGAGCAACAGCAGGAGTTTGATAAGGAACATATTGCAGTATGTCCGAATCAAATAACTCCACAGGACTTTGTGGAATCTTGTCCTTTGGAGATTCATTAAACTTAACATGTAGAGTTCTTCTTCAACCATCTTTGTTCTGCAGTTGAAGACTCTGTATGCCTTGCAAGTAGATGAATAACCAACAAAGTATCCTGCATCCACCTTAGGATCAAATTTGTGGAGTTGATCCTTTGTGTTGAGAATAAAACAGGGACACCCAAATGCTTTGAAAAATGAAATCAGAGGAGCCAAATGATGGAGAACTTCATATGGAGCCTTCATCAACTCTGATTTACTAAAACTCTATTTTGCACATAACAAGCTGTGTTGACAGCTTCGGCCCAAAAGGTCAATGGCAACCTGAGTCAGCCAGCATGGACCTTGCAGCTTCAATGAGGGTCCTGTTCTTTCTCTCCACTACTCCATTTTGTTCTGGAGTCCTTGGAATGCGAACTGCCTTTTGATTCCCTTTGAAAGATAGAAGTCATCAAGTGTATGATTTCTGAACTCTGTTCCATTATCACTCCTAATACACTTGACTGGAAGGGAATACTGCTTCTCAATGTACAGCACAAAGTGGATAATCTTCTGAGCAGCCTCATCCTTGAATGTAGGAAGAAAGTCCATACAAATCTGGAGTAATCATCCACAATTACCAGACAGTATTTCTTCTTGCCATGCTCATTACTCTCACAGGACCAATAGATCCATATGCAGTAATTGCAAGCAGGCAGTGGACTTGGACATTCAATAGGAGGAAATGAGACCTTGTGCTGTTTTCCTTTTAAACAAGCAGTGCAAGTTTCATCACAGTGGAACTCCTTTATTGGTAAGCCTCTGACTAAACTCTTGTGGCTAAGCTGATTCATGTTTTTAAGATTAACATGACCAAGCCTCCTGTGCCACAGTTTAGATTCTTGAGAAGAGGCTTTGGAAAATAGGCAAGGATTGCCTTTGAGATCTATCTTCTTAGAGAGATCTAAGGCATACACTCTTCCTGTCCTGTTGGCTTTCAGGAGAGTGTGATCATCCAACACCTTGCCAATCAAGTGCAAAACTTTGGATGACAGAATCCTACAGTTTTGACTTGTGAAAAGGGCAACATGGCCTTATCACACATTTGACTGACACTCAAGAGGTTGTACTTGAGATTTTCCACATGATTAACATCATCAAATTTGATTTCTCCATGGAGACAAAGCCCTTACCGATGATGTAACCCCTAGCATCATTGCCAAGAAACAAATCCCTTCTTTCTTGAGAGTAGTCATGAAGAAGAGAGATGTTCCCAGTCATGTGCATAGATCCCCCACTGTCTACATACAGATGCTCCTTTGGCATGTTGAAGAACCCTGCAATAATAAACAATCAGTTAGTTTTAGAGACCCAAACCTTTTTGGTTTTGGGCCTGGTCTCATCAATAGATGGTAAACTAACATGTTTATTGTAACAACAGCCTGAGAAGAAGAAGATGGTGTAGAAGAGGAGTCCTTTGGCTTAGACCTCCTTTTCTGTGGTTTCAACATAGGAGAATCTAGTTGGTTAACTCTACCCAACAGATGTTGTACCATCATCACCAGCTATGTCTGATTTTGTGATAAAGCTTTCAGCTCATCAGACACATTGCTAGTGGAGTTAGATAAGGTCCTATGTTGCACCTTCTTCTTTTGAGCACCCTCAGCTGTCACCTGTTAACTCTTTCTTTTTGGATTGCTTAAGGACTTAAGGGTTACAGGATTTGATGTTGCTGATACAAATGTGGTCTCAAACTCAGTTTTCATTTTTACCATTTTCTCATTAATTTCTTCTTTTTGTTTGAGTTTGGAACCTCTTTTGTACCAACAATCATCTGTAAGATGATTGAACAAACCACATACTTCACATGGTTTCTTCTTCATCTTAGGTTGATCATCAACTAAAGATGGTGAAGCAACAGAAGACTTGTTCTTCAATGCTTTGGAAGCATTGGTTGCTTTCTTGACAGCATCTTTAGTAGTCTTCAAACTCTTTCTACTGCCAGTTTTCTTCTCTTCAGTGCTGACAGCAGTTGAAGTTTGAACTTCAGGAGTTGAATCTGCTCTCCAGTCCTTTCAGGACCTTCAGGATTGACTCCTGAGTTGATCAACTTATTGATCATGTGAATGTCAGCATTTGGACCATCAACATCAGCTGATAGATTCAAGGAGGACTTGATGCTGACTGCTACTTCTGATTGTGCTGTATCAGAAGGTAGATCACATGATTTGATGGATTGGTTATCACTCTCACCATCAGATTCTACCTCTGCTCTTGGGGTAAAATCTGTAGGTGGAGCAGTGTGATTATAGCAATGCCAAACTTCACATTTGAAGCAGATTGCTTACTAAGAAGCATTTCAAAACCTTTGCATGATTGTACCCATCTATCACACTCGACCTGGGTACTGCAAGGGTTTCTTTGAGATCTTTGTACTTCTCTAGAAGTACATCTTCTCTAGCCTTATCATCAATTATTTTGCAATTCAGTTTATAAACCTCATCATTTTATCTTTGAGCACAAACTCAAACTCAGCTTTGTTTTTGGAAATTATTTGTTCTAGCTCAATGTTCTTATTAATTAAGCTACATTTGCTTCTCTAATGGAAGCAAATGCTGTTATGCATTGTTCAGAACATAATTTGGCTTTTGCCTCAGAGGATACCCGTGATACCTGAGGTGTAGAGGCATTGGAAGATGAAGTATCAGCAGACTCCAAAGCCATAAGAGCTAGATTCCCAAATGGACTGTCACCACCATGTTGACCAGCACCTGAGAACAGTTGATCATGACCAGACAAGTCATCTGGTAAACTGTTCCAGTCAACAACTCCTGGGGTGAAGAAGCTGTGTTGTTGAGATGAAGGTTGTTGATGAGATAGGGAAGGCTGAGGTTCTGGTAATGCATGAGGTTGTTGTGTCATAGGAACTTGAACTTGATTTGACTGTGGCATGTAATAACAAGGGTACTGATATGGCATTTGACCCTGAGGAACAAAATATGCCGGAGATTGTTGTTGAGGATGATGACTAGATGTGACAGGATATTGCCCTCTGTTTTGTTGACTATTGCCAGGAAAAGTCACAAAGGGTGCAGTAGAGTTTGATCCAGTGATCTACACTCTCTTGCAAAGTGTCCAAGCCGTTGGCATTTGTGACACCTCAACTTGCTCTTGTCAAAACCAACTTTGGTTTTGCCAGAGAGTCCTGGGAATTTTCTTCCAGTTCTTTTGTAGAACTTCTGAGATCTGATATTTATCAAGGCCATTTGGCTCAAAATATCCATCTCTTCTAAGTCATCATCAGCAATCCCCTTGAGATCATCCATAATGAAACATAGATTGTCATTATTACACCCAGTGAACTGACCATCAACACTTACAAATGCAGAATTAGAAGTGGTCGAGAGAAATTAATATGCTCATCATACTGGCATTCAGATGAAGCATATTCTGACTCATGACCCACCAAGGCAGTGTTGCCTGTATAAAGTCTTCAGTGAGCTTTCCAGGTGAGGACAACTTTCTTTCTGTTCTATCTCTCTCTCAAAAGTGAGCAATTTCCCATGGAGTTGGGTGAGAGATAGTTTGTCCAACTTGCACTGGAGCGTAGGACAATAGTATATGTGTCCCATCTCTCAGGCAGTGATCTGAGAAATCTGTTATTCATCTGAATATTGGTGTATTCAAGTTTGACCATTTTTAGTTCAGAGATCAAACAAGAAAACCGCTCATATTGTTGAGTCAGTGTCTCACCCTTTCTATGAGAGAATGTCTCATATTGTTGGGCAAGAATTTCCCTATTATTTGCCAAGACCTCATCTGTTCCTCCAAATTGTTCTTTCAAAGCAATCCAGAGGTCATAGGCAGTTTCATGATGCATTAGCCCAGATAAATTTCATTGGGCAAAGCCATGGCCAGAATTCCATGGGCTTTTGCATCAATCTCAAGCAACTTATCTCATAATCGGAGTATTGCTCCCTCTTTCGGAACCATTTGATCGGTTTCCGGGTTATTCACCATAGGCTTGTGTGAACCATGTACCACTGATGTCCAACACCCTGCGCTGTTAACAGACAGGTGATGGGCATACGTCTTTGCCATATGTTATACTCATTCCTAACCAGCATAGGAGGCTTGGTTGAGGAACCAGTATTGTGAGGATCATTGGAGGGAGTGGTCATTTTTCAGTTCAAAAACAGTTTAGTTCAAGTTTTAAAAAGTTAGACAAACCACAACAAACTCAATGAGAACCAAGAAAAAGATCTCAGGATGAATGAGCAGAAATACAGAAAATTCAATCTCTATACCGTTTCTTGCAAAAATAAAAGCTAATTCAATCAAACTTGGATCTTGAATAGCAGTTTCAATGATCAATTATTAGATCGATCAATGATTAACCTTGCTCTGATACCATTTGACAGGATCAGTGATCACAAGTTTGATGTATCAGAATATAAAGCAGCGGAATACAACACGAATTAGACAAATTGTAGCAAGCAATCGATATTTGTAAGCATTAAGATCGCATACGGTTATAGGGAGAGAATATGATTTCTGATTTCTAGGAGTTTTATAGATGTAGAATATTTCTAGTCGAAATCATCATCATTCCATTCGATTACTCATTTCATTCCCGATTACAATAGGTTGTCACTCCTTATATAGAGTGCAACAATCACTGCTGTTGTCACGGAAAGTGACAACTGGCAGATCCAATACAGAAATACTAATTCTTAACAAACTACTGAATGTTCACAACTACTGAGAACATATCAGCAAGTTAAGTACAAAAATATAAAACTACTGAAACTACAACGACTGAAGAACAAGCTCTTCAGTCGTTTTACAAAACTACTGAAACATAAAACTACTAAAACTAGAAATATTAAAACTACTGATATCACAACTACTGAAGAAGTACTCTTCAGCAGTTGTGACAAACTACTGAGGCTTCAGTACTTGATCTTCAGACTTTGACCTTCAGGTGTATCATCAGCTGATGACTTCAGTAGATATCATCAGCTGATGTCTTCAGTCTTTGTCTTCAGACTTGTACATCAGTTGTTGATCTTCAGCACTTGTGAACTCTTCAGCTGTTGTACTTCAGTACTTTGGTCTTTCAGCTTCAGCACTTGTGTTCTTCAGCTGTTGTACTTCAGCACTTTGGTTCTTCAGCTGTTAAGGTCTTCAGCACTTGATCTTCAGCTGTTGAAGTCTTCAGCACTTGTCAAACTACTGATGAGGCTTTCAGCAGTTGTTGTGATACCGTGTGGGACTTAGAGGTTTTCTGATCTTGGCTCATTGGTTCTTTTGGTCCAACAACCTTCGCTCGCAGAACCATCATCCAGTCGCTCAACACTGGCAATGTTTGTTAGGATCTGGTATTTGACTAAACACCAACTGATTAACGTGTTAAATCAAACCAAATAGTGCGGAATCCTATTTGATTAGCGATCCAATCAGTGCGAACGCACGTAGAGACAATAACGTTTAGAATCTAACGCCAAGAATCGATTAGGAATCGATCTACAGCGTTCTATGAACTTAGAGTTCGAACTTAGAGGCTTCTGGATGGCTAGGGTACGTCTGGAGTCGAAGTGGATTGAATGCTCTTATTTTTCCACGAATTAGGTGGTATTTATAGGTTAGGATTGCTCATTCGGGCGACTGAACCATTAGCATGGTTCATTCGTGCGATTGAGTCATGTGGTTGATCCATTCGCATAACTGAGTATTCAGTCGTGCGACTGAGTCAGACGCATGAAGTTGTTCAGGCGTATGAATTATTTAGGCGCATGGACACCTAGTCGCATGGCCATTCGAACGCATGACCACTGTTGGGGCGCATGGTCCAGTCGGACGCATGAGAACTTCACTTCACCAAGTTTGAATGTATTCAATATTAAACATTATGCATAACACTTCAAACATCACAAACCTATATAATCAAGTCAATATGTGTGAAACAACTCATTAATGAAATATTAAACATTATAGACACAACCAAACATTATGTATTTCATGAAGTACCCAATAATTACATAAGTGTAAGACATATTACATTCAGATCAGGATGTAGGTACATATATGTATCAACAAACTCCCCCTTAGACCTAGATCAATCTATCGTCTAACATCTTTCATGATATCCTCAAACTTCTTGTACTTAGCTTCTTTGGTGACTCCTGTGTTTATCTCAAAAGCAAAACAGAGTCTTATCACTTTTTGGAACTGTAAAGCTTGTACAATATCCTGTGAGTCGTCGAACAGTGGCGACTTGAATAAAGTATAGAGATTTTGTGCTGACAAGTTAGTGAGCCACATCGGGTCAAACACCCTTATGGTTTCCATTGTGCCATTCTTGTTCAAGACTATTATGGCCTCTCCCATTCTCCAATCGTAGTACCACCATTTAAAGTGTGGAGTGAAGTCCTGTGGCATCTCACGTAATGGGGTCTTTGACATTGTACGAGGTGGACTCCACTTCAACACTACTCTAGGTTTGCGAGTTATGGCATCAACCTCAGATCTTCTAATGTACCTCGTTGGTTATTGAGGTTTGAAGTTGACCCATCTGGTATGGTACTCCCTCTTTAGACCAGCTTTAAACCAGCCTGACAACTTACGAGGGTCAGCATATAGCAAGTTTAACTTTGCTAACTGGTTGAGCTCAAAACCTGGAAGAGTCTTCAGATCGTGTGGAAATCTGAAGTACTCAATTCCCTTCTAACATTTAACCGCGTAAACGTTGAGGTCTACAAAATGTGCCCACACTATGATTCTGCCTGCCACCTTTTGATGTTTCTTGACCTTATACAGTTTGGTGTAGACAGTTGACATTGTAGCTCTGCGTTGGGCTCTAATTTCTTCAAAACATGTTGCCCATTCAACCTTTTTGATGTTGACTTCGGCGTCTGAGGCTTGGACTTTCTCTTTATCCTTTTCTGACTCTTGCTCCATTTTATCCAGAGTTTCAAAAGTGTCACTTATAAGAGTTTCTCTCAGATTTGGAATGACATTTCCCTCATTGTCAGTGTACTCTGGATAGTCTTGTGCAGTGACATCTTCAATCTCAATCTCATCGACATCTTGAAGCTCATCGTCACTCTCCTTTTGCACAGTTGGAGTATCTTTCACAATCTCATCAGGATTGAGTTAGAACATTTCAGACAGTTGCTCGTCGGTGAGATCATGAATTATTTCTCCTTTTTAGGAGTATAATTCACCAATCTTCTGACAATCCCCTACAAATCAAGAATCATTGTGAGTTGAGTCTTGATCTGTTGGAGGGGAGCAACATCGTATTCATCTCATTGAAAATGTGGATCTGGTTGATTTAAAACATGTAACACATCAATCATTAATCAACAATCAAAGCAGCAAACATCAATAATAACCATAACATTAATTACATTTATTTGATACAATATTTAGATACACATGATTTAAATAACATAAACAGCTATGCATTACTCTTGTCTTGAATAGCTGGTGTGTCAGTAGGATCAACAGAGGATGATGGGGCTCCATGGTCTTGATTTTTCTTTGTGCGCCTCTCTTGACCTTGAGCTGATGTAGATGCAACTACATCTCCTTCTTCTTCATCATCATCATGATCGAAATTATCACCTGCATCAGTGTCATCCCCTTGATCATCATAGTCATCATCATCATCACTATCATAGTCATCACCATCATCTCCATCTCCTTCTCGGATCTTTAGGGGCTCATCTTGGATGCCTTGAGTCTCAGCATAAGCTCTTGTTTTGGGCCTCTAAATCTTGTATCCTCTATACTGAGGATGTATGCATCTCTTTTTGCTCTGTGATCTCTTGGCTCTGGGCCTCTATCCTTTGGGCTTGGGATGCATTAAGCTCCATCAGCTGATTAAGCTGAGAGGCTCACTGTTCATCCGTCGCCAGCAGCTTCAGCACTAACTGGTTAAGGTTAGCCAATTGCTCCTCCAACCTGACAGATGGGTAAGGGGATCCAAAACACAGGTGGGACCTGTGAGGAGGTCCCAACTCCATGGGCTGTGGTGGTGGTAGTGGATGTAGAGAAGATTGGGGTTGGTATCGATGTGGATGGTTGTGGATGAGCTGTAGTGGTAGTGGATGGGAAGTGTGTATCTGGTGGAGTAGGTGTGGAAGTGGTGTATGAGCTGGTGGTAGTGGTGGGTGGAATGGTGGTAGTGGTGGTAGTGGATGTAGTGGTAGCGGTGGTAGGTGGAATGGTGGTAGCTGTGGTGGTGGCTTGTGATGGTGATAAAGGTGATTATGCGTTTCTTACTTTTCAAGCCATGGGACTGAGCCGTCTCTTCTTCCTCGATCCAGTCGAGGAGGATGCTCCCCCTAGAGCACGGCCTGGCAGATCCAGAGTATAAGTAGGATCATCAGTGGTCTCTCCCAATCCGCCTGGGCGTTAACCAACCACCCGGAGCCCTCTTTCTGTGGGAACGACTTTACTTCCACAGTCCGAGTTAGAGGCTCCTCATCTGACTCCTCCTCTTCCACACCAGGCATGAAATCCTGGTGGAACCCAACAGTCTCGCTCCATCTCCAGTGGGGGCAGATGCTAGAGATGGAATATATCAGTAGTGGGGCCCCTTTGTTGAGTGGGTTCTTCATCTCCAGCATCCTCGCTATCATCATCGGAGTCATCATCAGGAAGCTATAGCTGCTCTTCTTCAGAGTCACTATCAACGTGACACCATTTAGGCCTAGCTCGCACCACGTAGTCCTCCCGGGCCAGATGGCCAAATAATCTCCTCACAGGGGGCTTTACCTGCTTCCCCCTATAGACCTTCATCCTGCCCAAGGTGGTATCATCCATCACCTTGAGTACCACTGCGTCCTCATTCTCCTTCGGTAAGGAAGGGAACTTCTGGTCGATAATCATCTGCATAAAGCGAGGGTACATGTAGAGGTGCGCCTTCCCTTTCCCCTCAACGTTCTCCACCAAATAGGTGATGATCATCCTGGAGAAGCTGAACGGATGGTTCAACACCAATGCATCATATGCGTTCTGGATCTGATCGGACAGCTCATCAAAACCTCCCTTTCGAGATGCTATACACATAAGCAGAACGTGCGCCTAGTACTTGAACTGTGGGCACATGTTGCTCTTGTTGAGCACCCCTGCATTGATGTCACCAGCGTACTTGGCCCGCAGGAAACAGCCTCGGATAGTAAGGGGTTGTAGTCGTGTGGGGCATTCAGCATCGTCCCCAAGCTGCAGCACTGTCCTAAGATCATCCTCAGAGACCTCAATGGCCTCTCCAAATATCGAACTACAGATTCGATGAGGCCCTGAGGTTCTATCAACTACAGCGCCTTCCCAGAAGGCCTATTGAATAGAACGGTACGGTGTACATGGAGTTGAGATTGCATGAGAGATCCTTGATCGCCTAAGAAACGAGATGATTCCAGCAAAGTCAGGAGCATGTCTGGATGACTGATCCAGATGAGCACAGATATTGTGCTTAGTGCTCATTGTCCACCGACTCGCCATCTATTAAAAAATGAACGTTAGTATCCGTTGATTAAGAATATCTAGAAACACTTGGACTTGAAAATATTCCCCTTCTTTTATTTGTGGTGCGAATGAGACTGTGCGATTGAGATCTATTCGTGTTAATGAGTAGTGAGACTTAGAACGTATGTATACTCGGTCGTGTATATCAGTCGTGCGCCTGGACTCACACGCATGATTCAGTCGTGCGACTTAGCTGTTCGCACTACTCAGTCGTGCGACTGAAGTTCATCATCCTGTCCATTCGCATGACAGACTGCTGTTCAATTCAAATTCAAGTTTTGACCAATTCTTATTATTAGACGTCATGTTTTGTTCATTGGACTCTCAATCATTATACTTAACACCTAATAATATTAATTTCAGTTGATTGCTTGGTTTAATTGGGTTATTTAGTAAAACAAGTCTCGGTTCTTGGTTTGGACCGAACTTGTCGATTTTGGAGTCAAATTGAATAAAGTATGATTGGATTGAACCGCATTATACCTGTATAGTTAGTGAAAAACGGCAGTGCACAACAATCAGTGGTATGATTGGATTGAGCCCAGTCGTACAAGTTGTTAGTGCGACTGAAGGTCAGTCACGCGCCTTGCACAGTCGGTCACCTTCAGTCGTCCGACTACAGTTGAGTCGTGCGACTTGGTCATTCGCCTACTCTCATGTGGCTGAATGGCTCATTCGTATCAGCCATTCGGTTGCATGGTCCATACTCATGTCCATTCGGCTATAAAAGGTATGAGTATGATCCATTCGTATGGTTGGTCCATACTCATGGTCCAGTCGTGCGAATGGGTCATACTCTTGAAATTTTTCTGACTTTATGACCATTTGACATTTAAACCCTTTTAAACTGTTGAATTAACATTATGATCATTTGATCATCTCCGACATGATCATTTTAACTTGAAAAACTTTTGATCACCTCAGACGTGATCCTTTTAAACAGTTTGTCACCTCAGATGTGATCCAATTGTTGTTTGAAGGCCTTTGTGGTCACCTCATACATGACCTTTTAAACAGTTTGTCACCTTAGATGTGACCCAATTATTGTTTGAAGGCCCTTATGGTCACCTCAGAATGACCTTTTAGATGATAAGGTCCCTTATCAACTTCCATGACATAGACCGATACTAACATACTGAATTTGACAAACTTTGTACAGAAATAAAAGAAATAATATTGAAAACTTAAAATAAGACATGGTTTTGTAAGAGTTAATTCCTAAGATGTAGTTCTAAGGAATAATTATTCCGAGAGAGCAGCTTCAATCATTTAAACCATACATGGATCAATTCAAGTTGGAATCATACAGGATATTCAAATCATTCAGGACAAGTTATTAAAAACAACTTTGATGCTCTTTTCTTGTTTTTCATCGAAAGTCATTTAGCAAAGTTAGGAAATCATACTAGTACTCTTAGGTCCCCACACTGATTTGAACTTTCAAGAATTGTAGCCACAGTGATTGTCAGTATACTTGTCCTCTTAAATCCATACACAGACTTTCAACACACTTTGGTGATCGTTTTAAGGTTTGTTTATTTCAACAAGCATTTGTGGATCCCACAGTCATATGGTAATCAACATTCCTCAGGAGATTTTTGAGCGGTCTTAGGGTAGTGTTCAAGAAGTGACTATTCATAGAATTTTCAAAGAGAAGCCAATCCTCAGGTCAGTGCCATCGCACAGCAGAGAGGCGGCAAACAAAAATGAGTTCTAGAATATATAGGTTATGCTTATCCTCAGGTCAGTGCCACCGCATAGCAGAGAGGCACATATCTATCTTCTTGTTTGACCAATTTTTCTTCTTTTAGCACAAATCTCACCAACAACCTAGGTTATCAGTTTGATGGTATTTTCATTTTTCATGCGCTTTTGCTCATGCTTTGTTCTTACACACACTTTTGTGGTGTTTATTTTGCTCGTCACCCCTTATTGGAATCTTGTTGATTGTGTTAACCAGGAATAAGGTGTTACCCACAGCTAGTCAAACATTTTAGTTTAATCTTGAGATCACCAAAAGGTCTAGTCATCTATTGTGTTGAATCTACCAAAATATCAACTGTGGTCTAGCAACCTCTAGGTCTACTTTCTTTGTGTTACCTTAGTAGTAGCTAGCTTAACTATCATATTTCCTTTTATATTGCTCTGACTACACACACTTATACTTGAACTTTGCATCTTTTTCAATTTTGATTTCTAAAGTCCCAAATGGTTGTACCTGTGTACTATTATATTCCATACATTAAATCGGTATCACACGTACGATGTTATTTATTATCGGCTTGCCTCCCCTTTTCCCTCGTTTTTTTTCATACCTATTCTCCCCCTAAGATACTAAAACCTCTAAGGAATTGCGTTTTAGGATTTTAATGGATTCATACCTATTCTCCCCAAAAATACTAAAACCTCTAAGGAATTGGGTTTTTAGTGACTGGAATCACAGCAGAGTTATCAACAAAGATAGGAGTGGAAGTGAAATGCAAACCGTAATCCCGCATTTGCTGTTGAATCCATATGATTTGGGAATAGCAGCTTGCAACAGCAACGTATTCGGCTTCACAGGTTGACAAGCAACCGAGGTCTGCTTCTTACACTACCAGGTTACTAATCTTCTCCCAAAGAACTGACACCCTGCTGATGTAGACTTGTAGTTCATCTTGCAGCCGCCGTAATCCGAGTCACTATACGCTGTAAGTTCAAAGTCATCATCATGAGGATACCACAACCCAAGTGTGGGTGTGCCCTATAATGAAAATCCTTTTAAGCCCAATTAGATGATTCACCTTAGGCTTTGCCTCATATCATGAGCATAAACATGTAGCATACATGATATCTGGTCTTGAGGCAGTGAGATACATGAGAGATCCATCATCCCTCGGTACATAGTGGCATCTACCACCCACCGTTCTCATCGGGTGCTACATCATGGTTTGTAGCGAGTGGAGTGCCAGCTGTGGAGGCATTCTCCATGTCAAACCGATTGAGAATATCCCCTACATACTTGGTCTAATGTAAGAAGATTCCATTTGGTGTCTCATCCACCAGTAACCCGAGAAAGAACTTCATCTCCCCTATGTGTTGGACCAAAAGAACCAATGAGCCGGATCAGAAAAATCTCTAAGTCCCACAGACATCACAACAACTGCTGAAGACTTGATCAGCTGGTTCATAAAGTCTGAAGGTGAATAGCTGAAGAACTAAAGTACTGAAGACAACAGCTGAAGACACCAGCTGAAGACAACAGCTGAAGACATCAGCTGAAGACAACAACTGCAGACATCAGCTGAAGACAACAGCTGAAGACATCAGCTGAAGACAACAGCTGAAGACATCAGCTGAAGACAACAGCTGAAGACATCAGCTGATGACAACAGCTGACGTTCAAGTACTAGTACTGAAGCCTTCAGAGTTTGTTACAACAGCTGAAGAAGCATTCTTCAGTTGTTGTGATAGTTTCCTTTCAGTAGTTTTCTTTCTGTTTCAGTATTTGTAAAACGACTGAAGAGCATGTTCTTCAGTCGTTCTAGTTTTAGTAGTTGTGTTTCAGTTGCTTAAATAATTCTGTTAGATGTCACTCTCGAGTGACATCAGCAGACGTCACATCTCCTATATAAGGAATGTTCCACCACGACATTCCTATATAAGGGATGATTGACCTGATTGTAAGTGTGACATTTTGCCACCACGAAAGCGCATTTTGAATGAAATCCTTGATTCGCAGAATTCTTCTATAACCGTTTGCTCTGGTGTTTAATATCCATTATTATCTTGTGAATTGGCTAAATGTTTTGTTAAACTTCCGCTGTAATAATCTCTAATCAATCAAACGTAGATTGCTGATCCTAACAATTGGTATCAGAGCAGGTTAATCATTGATCGATCTAACAATTGATCATTGAAACTGCTAATCGATATCTGCGTTTGATTGAATTAGCTTATTTGCAAAAATTGGTTATAGATTATTGATTTTCTGTCGCTTTCGTTTTATTGCTCTCTGTGCTCTCTTGGTTCAAATTGGTCTGTTGTGTTTTGTTCTAAACCGATTAAAACTTAATTGATTTTGGTTGATTTTGAGAATGACTACTCTTTCTAATGACCCTCACAATACCGGTTCCTCAACCAAGCCTCCGATGCTGGTTAGGACTGAGTATAACAAATGGCAACGAAGAATGCTTCATCACCTGTCTGTTAACAGTTCAGGTTGTTGGACATCAGTGGTACATGGTCCACATAAGCCTATGGTGAATAATCCGGAAACCAATCAAATGGTTCCGAAGAAGAAAGAGCAATACTCAGATGAAGATCGGAAACTGTTTGAGATTGATGCAAAAGCTCATGGAATTCTGGCCATGGCACTGCCTAATGAAATTTATTCAGGGCTTATGCATCATGAAACTGCTCATGACCTCTGGAATGCACTGAAGGAACAATTCGGTGGAACTGATGAGGTCTTAGCAAACAATAGAGAAATTCTTGCCCAACAATATGAAACATTCTCTCATAAGAAGGGTGAGACACTGACTCAACAGTTTGAGCGTTTTTCTTGTTTGATCTCTGAGCTAAAGATGGTCAAACATGAATATACCAATAGCCAGATGAATAACAGATTCCTCAGATCACTGCCTGAGAGATGGGACACATATACTATTGTTCTACGCTCCAGTGCAAATCTGGATAAGCTATCTCTTACCCAACTTCATGGGAAACTGCTTACATTTGAAAGAGAGATAGAGCAGAAAAGGAAACTGTCATCATCAGGAAAGCTCACCGATGACTTTGTACCAGGGAACACTGCCTTGGTTGGTCATGAGTCAGAATATGCTGCATCTGAAAGCAATTATGATGAGCATATTGATTTCTCTTCAAACAGTCCTGATCACGCTTTTGTTGACAGTCATTCTGGCAGAAATAGTGACAATCTATGCTTCATCATGGATGATCTGAAAGGAATTGCTGATGATGATTTAGAAGAGATGGATATTCTGAGCCAAATGGCCTTGATTAATATCAGATCTCAGAAATTCTACAAGAGAACTGGCAGGAAATTCCCTGGACTCTCTGGCAAAACCAAAGTTGGTTTTGACAAGAGTAAATTGAGGTGTCACAAATGCCAAAGGCTTGGACACTTTGCAAGAGAATGTAGATCAACAGGTTCTAATTCCTCTGCACCCTTTGTGACTTTTCCTAGCACTAGTCTACAAAACAGAGGGCAACATCCTGCTGGTTCTGGTCATCACTCACACCCTGTATCTCCTGCATATTTTGTCCCCCAGGGTCAAATGTCATATCCTTTTCCCCTGCTATTACATGCCTCAGCCAAATACGGTTCAAGCTCCAATTGCACAACAACCACATGCATTACCTGAACCTCAGCCTTCCCAATCTCATCAACAAACTCAACCTCAACAACACAGCTTTTTCACCCCAGGAGTTGTTGACTGGAGCAGTTTACCAGATGATCTGTCTGGTCATGAACAACTGTTCTCTGGTGCAGGTCAACATGGTGGTGACAGTCCCTTTGGAAATCTAGCCCTCATGGCTTTGGAGTCTGCTGATACTTCATCCTCCAATGCCTCTACACCACAGGTATCACAGGTATCCTCTGAGGCAAAAGCCAAACTATGTTCTGAAACATGCATAGCCGCATTTGCATCTATTAGAGAAGCAAATGTAGCTTTAATTAACAAGAACATTGAGCTAGAACAAACAATTTTCAAAAGCAAAGCTGATTTTGAGTATGTGATTAATGATAAGAATGATGAAATCTACAAACTTAAATGTCAAATCACTGATGTTAAGGCTAGGGAAGAGATACTTCTAGAGAAGTACAGAGACCTCAAAGAAACACTTGCAACTACCCAGGTAGAGTGTGATCGATGGGTAAATTCTTGCAAGGGTTTTGAAATGCTTCTTAGTAAGCAATCTGCTTCCAATGTGAAGTTTGGCATTGGTTATAATCACACTGCTCCTCCTACAGACTTTACTCCCAGAGCAGAGGTAGAATCTGATGGTGAAAGCAATAACCAATCCTCTTCATCATGTGATCTACTTTCTGATACAGCACCATCAGAAGTAGAAGTCAGCATTAATTCCTCACATGCTGATGTTGTTGGCTCAAATGCTGACACTCACATGATCACAAAGTTGATCACTCCAGGTGATATTTTACAATGTACTGAAAGTACTAAAAGGAATGTCATAACACCTGGAGAACAAGCCCAAACTACTACATGCACTAAAGGAAAGAATACTGCAAGTAGAAAGGGTGGGAAAACTACTGAAGAAGATATCAAGAAAGCAGGTACTAAAGCAAAGAAAACTGCTAGTACTGATAGCAAACTGCTGAAGAACAAGTCTTCAGTAGTTTCATCTTCTTCAGCAGATGATCAACTTAAGATGAAGAAAAAGCCATGTGAAATATGTGGCTTATTCAATCATCTTACTGATGATTGCTGATATAAAAAGGGCTCCAAACTCAAACATAATGAAAACATTAAAGAGAAAATTGACAAAATGAAAACTGAGTTTGAAATCAAGTTTGTACCAGCAACATCAAAACCTGTAACCCCTAAATCAAAAGGAAATCCACAAAGAAAGGGGTCAAATAGGTAACAGCTGAGGTTGCTCAAAGAGAGATGGTACAACACAGGAATCCATCAAACTCAAGCACTAATGTGTCTGATGAGCTGAAGGATTTATCACAAAATCAGACACAACTTGTTATGATGGTTCAACATCTATTGGGGAGAGTTAACCAATTAGATGCCCCTGTGTTAAAACCACAGAGAAGAAAATCCAAGTCAAAGGATTCCTCTTCTTCACCGTCTCCAACTCCTCAGGCTGTTATTTACAACAAGTCTGTTAGTTTACCATCTGATGATATGAACAGACCCAAAACCAAAAAGGTTTGGGTCTCAAAAACTAACTAAGTGTTTATGATTGCAGGGTTCTTCAACATGCCATAGTAGCATCTGGTATGTAGACAGTGAGGGATCTATGCATATGACAGGGAACAACTCTCATCTTCATGACTACTCTCAAGGAAAGAAGGGGTTTGTTTCTTTTGCCAATGATGCTAAAGGTTACATCATTGGAAAAGGTTTTGTCTCCAATGGAGAAATAAAGTTTGATGATGTTAATCATGTGGAAAATCTCAAGTACAATCTCTTGAGTGTTAGTCAAATGTGTGATAAAGGACATGCTGCTCTTTTCACCAGTCAGAACTGCAGGATTCTGTCATCTAAAGTTCTGAACTTGATTGATAAGGTGTTGGATGATCACACTCTCCTGAGGGCCAACAGGACAGGAAGAGTGTATGCCTTAGATCTTTCCAAGAAAATAGATCTCAGAGGCTATCCTTGCCTATTTTCCAAAGCCTCTTTTCAGGAATCTAAACTATGGCACAGAAGGTTGGGTCATGTTAATTTCAAAAACATGAATCAGCTGATCCATAATAGATTAGTGAGAGGCTTACCAACAAAAGAGTTCCACTGTTATGAAACCTGTACTGCTTGTTTAAAAGGAAAACAACACAAAGTCTCATTCCCTCCTATTGAAGAGCCTAAGTCCACTGCCTGCTTGCAATTACTGCATATGGATCTATTTGGTCCTGTGAGAGTGATGAGCATGGCAAAGAAGAAATAATGTCTAGTAATTGTGGATGATTACTCCAGATTTGTATGGACTTTCTTTCTGTATTCAAAAGATGAGGTTGCTCAGAAGATTATCAACTTTGTGCTGTATGTTGAGAAGCAGTATTCCCTATCAGTCAAGTGTATAAGGAGTGACAATGGTACTGAATTCAGAAACCATACACTTGATGAATTTTATCTTTCAAAAGGAATCAAAAGGCATTTTAGCATCCCAAGGACTCCTGAGCAAAATGGAGTAGTGGAGAGAAAGAACAGGACTTTAATTGAAGCTGCAAGGTCCATGTTGGCTGACTCTGGTCTGCCACTGACCTTTTGGGCTGAAGCTGTTAACACAGCTTGCTATGTGCAGAATAGAGCCTTAGTAAATCAAAGGTTGATGAAGACTCCATATGAGGCTCTACACCATTTGGCTCCTTTGATTTCATTTTTCAGAGCCTTTGGATGTCCTTGTTTCATTCTCAACACAAAGGATCAACTCCACAAATTTGATCCTAAGGTGGATGCAGGGTACTTTGTTGGTTATTCAACCACTTGCAAGGCTTACAGAGTCTTCAACTGCAGAACAAAAATAGTTGAAGAAACCCTGCATGTGAAATTTAATGAATCACCTAAGGATAAAATTCCACAAAACCTGTGGAGTTGTTTGATCTGGACATACTGCAATATGCTCCTTATCAAACTCCAACTGTTGCAGATCATGTAGATAAATCATCCTCTGCGGCAAGTCTTCCACCTGGTGGTACTGAAGATGATGATGATGTCAGTACTCACCTTTTCAAGTTTAGTGACCAACTGCCTGAGTCTGCTAAACTTGATGTTCCTGTACCTTTCGCAGCTCCATCCACAACAAATGCTGATGAGATTTCTGATTCCTCCACATCATTTGATTTGCCATCCAATACTTGGTTTCAAGAATCTGAATCAACATCTGCTGCTGCTGAACCGGCTACAAACACTTGCACTGATCTTATTGTGCACCAAGAGCTGAAAGATCACCCTATATCTCAAATCATTGGTGGTATCAATGCTGGCGTCTCAACTAGAAGCAAATTGTCTAACCTGTGCTTCTATGCTCTCTTCATCAGTTAGCAAGAGCCAAAGAACTATCATTGTGCTTTGAGAGATAATGGATGGGTGGATGCTATGCAGCTTGAGCTACTTCAATTCAAGAAGCAGCAAGTGTGGGAATTGGTTCCTCTACCCCCAGGTAAGTGTGCAATAGGCACTAAATGGGTATTTAGGAACAAAACAGATGAAAATGGGCTTATTGTTAAGAACAAGGCTAGACTGGTTGTACAGGGGTTTTCACAAGAAGAAGGTATTGATTATGATGAAACATTTGCCCTGTAGCCAGACTAGAGGCAATTAGATTGTTCTTAGCTTACGCTGCATTCCACCATCTTAGAGTCTTTCAAATGGATGTCAAAAGTGCATTTTTATATGGTAAAATAAAAGAGGAAGTTTATGTGTGTCAACCACCAGGTTTTGAGGATAATAAACATCCTGAATGGGTGTATAAACTTGATAAGGCTCTTTATGGGTTGAAACAAGCTCCTAGAGCCTGGTATGAGACACTTTCACTTTTCTTCTTAAGAATAATTTCACTAGAGGCTCCATTGATAAAACTTTGTTTATTAAGAAGGTGGATCAGCATAAGCTACTTGTTCAAATTTATGTTGATGATATTATTTTTGCATCCTCTGATCCCCAGTTGTGTGATGCTTTTACCAATTAATGAAAAAGAGGTTTGAAATGAGTGCAATGGGAGAATTACGGTTCTTTCTAGGTTTGCAGATCAAACAAAAGGCTGATGGAACCTTTATTCATCAGTCCAAATATACAAAAGATCTTTTGAATAAGTTTGATTTACAAAACTGTAAGCCCTGTTCTACTCCCATGTGCAACACCACACAACTGGATGCAGATCAGAGAGGTAAAGCTGTTGATGAAACACTTTACAATGTATGATTGGGTCCTTAATGTACTTAACAGCTTCTAGACCAGATATCATGTTTGCAACTTGTGTTTGTGCTAGATTTCAGGCTGCTCCTAAAGAGACTCATTTGATTGCAGTCAAGAGGATTTTTAGATATTTGCAAGGTACACACTCTCTAGGTTTATGGTATTCCACTGGACACTCTTGCAAATTAGTTGCTTTTTCAGACAGTGACTATGCAGGATGTAAGTTAACCAGAAAGTCAACTTCTGGTGGATGTCAATTCCTAGGCAACTGTTTGATTTCTTGGCAGAGTAAGAAACAAACATCTGTTGCTACATCCACTGCTGAAGCAGAGTACATTGCTGCTGCAAGTTGTACTTCTCAGGTACTCTGGCTTCAGAACCAACTTTTGGATTATGGCATTGCAGAGACTAAGACTCCATTATTAATGGACAGTGCTTCAGCTCTTTGCATTGTCAAGAATCCTGTCCAGCACTCTAGGACCAAACATATAGATATCAGACTTCATTTTATCCGGGATTGTTTTGAAAAAGGTTGATTGATCCTAAGTTTGTGCCTAGTGCTGATGACTTGCAGACATTTTTACTAAGCCTTTGGATAGTTCAACTTTCCAAAACCTTGTGTTAAGGCTTGGTATGCTGCAGCTAGAATAAGTGATAACTACTGCTGATCTCAGTAAATAAGTACTGATGCTCATGAGTAATCATATCACATATAAGTACTGATTCTGTTCAACTGATAAAGTTACAACTACTAATGTAGTTATAACTACTAATGTTAGTAAAATCAGATAAGTACTGATGTCCTATGAAACAACTGAAAACAGCAAAAAGTCTGATGAGTAAGTGTTGAGGATAGTATGAAACAGCTGGAAAGCTATGAATTGACGAAAACTACTGATGAGATAATTTTCTCTTCAGTCGTTTCTAAAACTGCTGCTTCATCCTAAACAACTGATGACAAAACCATGTCTTCAGTAGTTTCACAACTACTGATGACTAACACCACGTTGTCAGCTGTTTACAACAACTGATGACAAAACCATGTCTTCAGTAGTTTCACAACTACTGATGACTAAAACCAAGTCTTCAGTTGTTTTCAAACATCTGAAGTCAAAACCATAGTTTTCAGTACTTTTATAACTACTGATGCCTAAAACCAAGACTTCAGCTGTTTCAACCTCTGAAGGTTTCTGCCACGTCATCAATCTGTTAAAACTACTGATGACTTACATTAAACCTTTCAGTTGCTCTATGAACCGTACCCTATAAATACCCAATACCTAAGCCTTCAGCACTTCATCCTTTCCAAACCTAACGTTCAAATCTCCAAAACTTCTCTCTCACTAATGGCGACCATGCAGCTCAAACCACGACATAACTGTGTAGCCTACCTCACCAAATCGCCTTTCTGGACAAAGTTCGATAACGCCATTGATCTTATGGTCCAGTCACCCTACAAAACAGCATTTCTTCTAAATCCCATCATTCATGCCGAATCCCTTCACCAGTTTTGGACGAACATTACCGTTACCACTGGGGAGAACAACACCGAGTCTCTCCGGTCGGTCGTTAACAACCTTCAAGTGGTCATCACTCCGGAAATCATTCGACAAACCCTCAACTTGGATGATGCCACTTTTCCTGCAGGATATCCAAAGGGCACAACTGATTTATCCTTTGCCAACCATGGATATCAGGGAAACCTTAGTGCGTCTACTATTCTGAAGAAACATTTCCATGATGCATAACGTCTTATCTTTCACATGGTAAATGTGTGTTTAGCTCCTAAGACATCCTCTTGGGATCAAATGTCCACCAGATGGTAGCAGGTACTATTCTCTATCCTTGAGCAACAGAACTTAAACTTCCCTGAAATCATATTTCTTGAACTTAAGGATATGGCCTCAAAATCTATTTCTAACCGTTCGATATTATATCCTCGGTTCATTATGGCTATAATAGAGAATCAGCTGAAAGTTGAGGGACTTGTTGGCCTTGGGTCCCTGCAACGACTGTATTGCCTGAAGTATACTCCAGGCACAACTCTGACCACACACTGAAACAGGCTGCCAAACTGCGAAAACCCACGTAGTTGGAACCCACAGCCACCACCTCCAGAACCAGAGTCCCCACCAAACCCAAATCCAAAAAGCCAAAAATGGCTACTCAGGGAGATGAGTCCCCTGAGGATGCCCCTGTACCACAAACGCAGGAAACACATACTGGTATTAACCCCCCAGTTGTGTCCAAGACTCAACCAGCCACAGCCGCACAGGTATCCTCTCAACAGGATCCTACTGCAACCTTTATTAGGGAAACCACACTACTGGAACCTGTCTCACTTGAGAGGGTTACCATTGAAGCGCACTATTCACCCCGGGTGCAATCCGCTTCTATCCACTCTCCACAGGCAACCGCCCCCCAAAGTCCTACATTAATTGTTGCACAAGTGCTGAGTCAGTTGCACTCCTCACCCCCTCCCCAGATACCAATTACAACTGGGCATACCTTTACCATTGAGGGGGAGGATCAAAGTGCATCTGATAACCCACAGCATAGGGGTTACAATGTTTCATTACCTAGTGTAGAAAAGGAGATTGGAACTTCTGGTAAGGCTGCCACTCATCCTGCTTAAGCATATGATCAGGATGTAGTTGGTACCAGTACTAAGACCTTACCAGAGCCAACTGCTGATGAAGGACCTAGTTCTGAGGCAGGCAGTCCCCAGTTCCAAGACAAAGGGGCACATTCAATAACTGATCTACACTTAGTGCATGTTCATCCTGTTTACATCAGGAGGTCAGGTGATTCAGTAACCAGTGATGATGACCTGGGCTTTTTCTATGATGTGTTAGCCCAAAACACTATCCTGGAAGAGGAGATGAGCAGACTCAAAGAGCTGCTTGCCAAAACTTCTGAGGATCAATGACCATCTGCCTCTCAAACCCCACAGATGGCACCTTCATCTGAAGGTCTCCCAAACACAGAGCCACTCCCACATATTCAGCCACCAGCCTCTGTTTCTGGCACTATTTCTCAGGATTAGACCCCCCCCTGAGCAAATAGCTGCTATCTTTCAACATGCCCTACCTCTCATCACACCTATAATCACTGATATAATGATCAAAACCATTGATGAGAGGCTTCCTCAGTAATACAACCCTTGGTTGAAGAAGTTGTGAGCAAGAAGCTTTCTGACAATCAAACCCTTGCAACCAATGCAACCAAAAAGGGGGAGATTCAGTCAGTGAAAGCAAGAGGAAGAGGAGTGCAGAAAAAGAGAAAGAAACAGAAGTGGTAAAGGAGAAGGAGTTGGATGGGGAGAAGGAAAAAGAGAAGGAAAAAGAAGCTGACATGGAGAAATCTAAGAAAAGAAAGAATGAAAAAGAGAAAGCCTTGCAGATAATGGTAAAAGAGGCTGATGCCGAACATAGCAGATCAGTGGACAACATCATTGATCAGCTATTTAGGCAAGACCATGACACTGATAAACTTGACTCTGAGATTAGAAGATTAGAGATTGAAGAAATCTAGAATAGATGGCAAGTTATGACGTGTTAGAAAGAGAAAGGCTGGAGATCATGATTAGATTCATTGCAAAATATCTTGGAAGATCAATGATCGAAATCAAAGCTTGGTCCAGGGACAGC
The DNA here is from genome assembly GCA_025506515.1 of Flaveria trinervia. Taxonomy (NCBI): domain Eukaryota; kingdom Viridiplantae; phylum Streptophyta; class Magnoliopsida; order Asterales; family Asteraceae; genus Flaveria; species Flaveria trinervia. Next base: position 63,023,093 of record CM046456.1, on the reverse strand, counting down.
ATCTTGGCAATAACCACCAAGATCTGTTCATCTGAAGTATACACAAAGGGACTAGTTATTGAATCTTTGAATGAAGCTGGTGCTAGGAGCAGGACTGAGCTAGCCAAGCAATCTAAAGCCACACTCACCTCAAAAATGCTAGAACATCCTGTCAACATTCCCACACCAAAACCACCAAAACAACCACCCACAAAAACAATCCTTTACCCCAAAAACCACCAAAAACACAACCCACCAAACCAACTCCCTCACCCTCAAAACCAACAGCCGATGATATACCCCAGAAGAAGAAGAGAAGGGTATTGAGGCTAGAAGATGATGAAGAAGATGTTGATGAGGAAGAAGCTAGGCTGCCAATCTCAGGTGTTATTCAATTGCCAAAGGCCACAAGTCACCCTCCAACAATTACTCCTGAATCTCAGAGACAAACTGTGAAGGTGAAGCTAGAAGAAGAAGGACTTCACCAACAGCATGATGAGGAGTTGTTGAGAAGGGTTGATAAAGCTTATGCAGCCACATCTTCCATCATCAACATGAAGAAGCATGCACTCAGATTATACACTCTCAGGCAGACTTTTCAATATTAGAAGGAGAGAGTGAGGATTTGGCCTGATCCCAAGGTGTCTCACAAAATACACAAGAATAACATTCCACAGAGATACATGGGCCAGGTGAAAAGGATTGTAGACGAAGTGATCTCCCTGGTCTTTGTAGTGTCACCCTGGGAAATCCTGGAAGACTTCAAGAAAGCTTATAAAGCCAACCAAACCCCACAGAAGATGCTTGAAAATAAAATGGTGAAAAAGGGGTTGGTTTATAAGAGGCTTGAAGAAGTCAGGAAAAATGAGCTCCAGTTGTTCCTTGAGGGTAATCACCCTGATGAGTTTGCTTATAGAATAATAACAACTGTGGAGCTAAAGAATGGGAAATAGGCCAAATACCTATCTGAGTACTATGGGCTGGAATTTTTATTTGAAGGAGGTGCTGAAGAGCTGACCATGGAGGAACAGATCACCTTCCTAGAGGCCTATACCAGGGAGTCATACAGACTCATTGTTGGGAAGTAGATCTCATGAATGGGGTAACACCTTGTGTCCAGTTCCCCAAAACAGAGTTCCCATTCATACTTTGCCAATCAAAATTTTGAGACTACTTCCAGGCCGGTGCTTACAAGGGTCACTTCTGAGCTGATCTAGAAGACAAAAAGACCAATCATTCTGCCATAATAAGTGGGACAACATCAATAAATTGGTTCAGGGGGAGTTTGTTGGACCAAAACAACCAATGAGCCGGATCAGAAAAATCTCTAAGTCCCACAGACATCACAACAACTACTGAAGACTTGATCAGCTGGTTCATAAAGTCTAAAGGTGAACAGCTAAAGAACTAAAGTACTGAAGACAACAGTTGAAGACATCAATTGAAGACAACAGCTAAAGACATCAGCTGAAGACAACAGCTAAAGACATCAGCTGAAGACAACAACTGAAGACATCAGTTGAAGACAACAGCTGAAGACATCAGCTGATGACAACAGCTGACGTTCAAGTACTAGTACTGAAGCCTTCAGAGTTTGTTACAACAGCTGAAGAAGCATTCTTCAGTTGTTGTGATGGTTTCCTTTCAGTAGTTTTCTTTCTGTTTCAGTATTTGTAAAACGACTGAAGAGCATGTTCTTCAGTCGTTGTAGTTTCAGTCGTTGTGTTTCAGTTGTTTAAATAATTCTGTTAGATGTCACTATCGAGTGACATCAGCAGACGTCACATCTCCTATATAAGGAATGTTCCACCATGACATTCCTATATAAGGGATGATTGACCTGATTGTAAGTGTGACATTTTGCCACCACGAAAGCGCGTTTTGAATGAAATCTTTGATTCGCAGAATTCTTCTATAACCGTTTGCTCTTGCGTTGAATATCCATTATTATCTTGTGAATTGGCTAAATGTTTTGTTAAACTTCCGCTGTAATAATATCTAATCAATCAAACGTAGATTGCTGATCCTAACATATGGCACTCATCTCAAACTTCGCCTTGATAACTGCTTCGAATTCTTTGCATAATTCTTCGTTCTTTGAACCGAAGATTATGTCATCTACATAGATCTATACTAGCAGTAAGTCTCCATCTTTGCTTTGATAAACAGTGTGCAGTCAATGACTCCCCTGCGAAATCCGTGTTTCACAAGATGAGTTGAAAGTTTCTCATACCAAGCTCTTGGAGCTTGATGAAGCCTGTAGAGAGCCTTGTTGAGTTTATAGACTTTATCCCGATGATATGGATCCTCAAATCCCTCGGGTTGACTGACATACACTTTTTCTCTGATCTCACCATGAAGGAATGCACTCTTCACATCAAGTTGATAAACTTTGCTTTTCATATAAGATGCATAGGCAAGAAAGATGCGGATGGCTTCCATCCTTGCCACTGGTGCAAATACTACATTGTAGTCAATACCTTCAACTTGTCGAAAACCTGAACAACAATCCAAGCCTTGTTTCTGATGATTACCCCTTGATCATCTTTCTTGCATTTCAAGACCCATTTTGTGCCAATGACTTTAGCACCTTTAGGTCTATCAACTAATGTCCATACACCTAACTTCTTGAAATGAAGAAGTTCTTGTTGAATGGCACTAACCCAAGCCTCATCATTTAATGCTTCACTAACATACTTTGGCTCAAACTGAGACACAAAGCAGTGGTATGCACCGTCGTGAAGGTATCCTTTTTCCATCACGGAGGCATAATCAGCTGAGTATAGCTGATTTCTAGTTTGAACCCCTGATCTCACATCTCCTATAATTTTATCCAATGGATGATAGATGTTTAGACATGATCCAGGAGTTGTTGGAACAACCACCTCAGAGTCAAGATTATGAGCAGTTGGTTCTAGGTCGGAGGGAGTAGGAGCCCGAGGTTCTGATGATTCTGAAGTATCACTTGCCGATGCAGGTGAACTTGTGTACGTTAGAACCTATACATCCTGGTTGATCTGATCATTTTCTTCATTATCTTCATTAGAGGAATACTCACTCGCATAAGCTGCTCCCCCTGAGTTGGTAGTATCATAACTTGTTGAATCTTGAGATGGTGTGTTCAATACATTGTACATCATCTTGTTTGCCAACTCATCTTCTAAAGTGGGAATAGGTATGTGGAAGGTCTTGAAGAATCCATCATAGTCGAAAAAGTAGGCAGGCCCTTTTCCAGTAGGTGGTGTGATATATCTCTGAACATCAACATTACATCACACCTCTACTTGGCCTGTTGAGTTGTTGTAAACTCTCTTGTTCGGTATGTTGTATCCTAGAAAGATCCCTTCATCAACCTTCTCACTGAATTTTCCCTCCTGAGTCTTCTTTAGCAGGGTGCACGGAGCGCCAAACAGCTCGAGATATTCCAAATTAGGTTTATGTCGCTGTAATAACTCGTAGCATGCTTTTCCATGGCGTTTTATTACCAAAACTCGTTTAAGAGTATAACATGCATTTGCCACTGCTTCATTCCAAAATTGGATAGGTAGTTTCGAGTCTACCAGCATTGTCCGTGTTGTCTCTATCAAGCTGCGGTTCTTTCGTTCAACAACGCCATTCATCTGAGGGGTATAAGCTGAGGTAAATTGATGAACAATTCCCTTTTCCTTGCAATAGGCCTCCATCCTCTGATTCTTAAAATCGGTTCCATTGTCTGAGCGCACCTGTCGTACCTTCAGCTTGTATAGGGATTCCAGTGTAGTTACTAATTCCTTGAAGGTTTCAAATGTTTCTGATTTGGATTTCAGAAACATTACCCAAGAGAACCTTGAGTAGTCATCAGTAACTACATAGCAATACAAGTCGCCGGCGATGCTTCTTGTACTGACTGGACCAAACATATCCATGTGAAGAAGCTCAAGAGGAAGGTATATAGAATGAACTTTCTTTTCCTTATGAGACTTCTTCGTCTATTTACCCTTTTTGCATGCAACACAAAAATTTGGGAGTTGGAATTTTTTAACATTTACTCCCCTCACAAGATCATTCTGGATCAAGTGATTCATTTTTCTCGGATTTATGTCCCATTCTCCTATGCCAGGAGATGGAGTCCTTCTCAGTATCTTTGGACAAGAAACATTGGACAAGAAACATTGGACTTCACTATCCGTTGTGGATGCCTTTGAGAGATCCAAGACATAAAGATCATTATATTTTGAAGCTGACATTAGGATCTAGTCCTCCGGGATCATGTATTCCTTCTTTAGAACGTAACACTTTTGGTTGTCAAAAACAACCTTAAATCCTTTATCACAGATTTAGGAGACAGAAAGCAAGTTATTTTGTAATTGTTGGACGAAGTTTACCTTATCAAACTTAACCTTATCATTTCCCACTTCTCCTTGGGCTGTGATATACCCACCTTTGTTTCCAGCAAATGAAACATGCCCTCCTTTAATTTGTCTGACATTTGATAAGAGAGCTCTGTTCCCTGTCATGTGCCTGGATGCTCCGCTATCAACAATCCACGTGTTAGTCTCGAAACTATAGCGAACACCCTGCACATTCAATGAAAACATTAGTTCATGTTAGGAACCCAAGCCTTAACTGGCTTGGGTTTCCCTGAGGCATCACATATCACAAACTTAACCCACTGACCCTTTGAGGTTAAGGATTGATCAGAATTCTGTTTGTTCTTATTTTCAGGCACTAAGGAGGTTTTTTCTTTCCATAATCCAGATTTGTGTAAGGCCTGTTTGTGATAAACAGACGACTGGCTGATGGGTTGAACTTTGGGTTCACAATCCCTTTTAGGAGGCGTCACTGAGTTTCTCTTAAAAGATCTAGATGTAGATGTAGAAAGTTTAACTTTCTTCCTCGGTGTCTGGTAATAAGGACAGTGAGATGTGGTGTGACCATACTCTCCACAATTATAGCAGGATCTGCTTTCAACTTTACGGTTTATTTGTTTTGGTGGAGATGTACTTGTCACACGGTCAACCTTATTGTGTTTGGAATAAGACACTACTTTGTTAGATGTATGAGTTGGTTTTGCAAACTTAATTGCTTTACTTGGTTTTACATCGCTAATCTCTTGTTTCCCTGGACTGTGACATGATGCACATGATTGATTAGTTTTTATAGTCATTTTAGGTTCTTGTTTGACTTTGATTGACCCTGACTTTAAACTAACTTTTCCAAATTCTTTTTCTAGGTTAACACATGGCATCTTTCCTCTTTCCTTTGAAGTGTCCTCTCGTTGTTTAGAATCGGATTCACTTGATTTACTTATGGAATTTGGATCATTTACAAGAGGCGTAGACACCACGTGATCCTTGATGGGGATATTGTTAAGTGGTTTACTTTTGGTGTTCATCAAGGTTTCAGGTGGTGGTAGAACCACTTTGTATCCCAGTCCCTCCCTATTATTTCTCTCTCTCACTAAGTGTTGGACAATGTGTGATGAGCTTGTCCAACTATGCAGCTTTTGTTTTAATGAATTGACTTCTACTTCTAACACTGATTTTTGCTTCTTAGTGTCCTCAAGAGAGTTCAGATAGTACCTAATGTCATTTGCTTGGTTAAAGGCAACTACCTCAGTTTCCCTAAGCTGTTTATTAATAGGTCTATCTTTTCCTTGTAATAGTGCTCGTTTTGTTTTAACACTCTATTCGCTTCTGTGCACAGTTCCAGATCCTTCACTAAGCTATCATTATGATCTAATAGCCTTGCAAATTTTGAATCTATAACTTCTCTGAATTTATTACATTCTAAGCAAGCATGACTATTAACCAGTTGGTCAGTAGTACTTACCTGGGATGTTGAAGAAGAATCAGCCATGAGTGCTGACTCGGTTGTCTCTGGTTCTGGTGATTCAGATAATGATGCAGATTTTTCTTCTTCAGGCAGGTAGTTGACCACATTTGCAGTATCTTTAGAATTTGACATCACGAGCTCTACTGCTATATCTCCTTCACTTGCAGAATCGTCATCAATATCCTCCACACTAGCTATATTGGACTCTCCTGGTGAGATAAACCGAAAGCTCCAGCCCTGTCCTTCATCTTCATTAGCAGTTAAGGCTTTTGGATCCTTACTTGATGAGTCAGAATTACTAGCTGTAGCCTTGTCTTGACGGTTAAATGACGAGAAGGGATTTCCATTACCTGTCTTCTTTGGTTTTATACACTCCCTCTTGAAGTGTCCCTTCTTACCGTAATTGAAACATGCAACCTTTGACTTATCAAACCCAAAGGTTGTGTCTTTTGTTGCAACCAGGTTCTGTCCGGTCTTTTTTACAAACTTTTTAGCTCGTCAGACAGCACTTGCCAGAGCCCACATTATGTCCATACGTTCCAACTCCATTTCATCCACCTGCTCATAATCTTCATCTGCCAGGTGGCAGTTGCCTATCTTTCCAGCAATTAATCCATCGTAGGATTGAACCACCGCAACCAAAAGGTCCATATGTTCTCTGGCTACCTCCATAGTTACATTCCGAGTTTGTCAGTTTTAAGCTTTGCTGCATTAGCTTCAGGTATCATATATTAGGTGCTTGACAATCCTGACAGTTCAGATCCTGAAGTTGAGGGTTGTGCTGGAACTGCTGCGCTTGAGATGAAGGTCATTTGTAGTGGTGCTCCAGATGTCTTGACTGAAGGAGTAGCATTGTAGAGTGCAGGATTCTAATCGTAGTTTGCCTTTTGGGCTCGATACTTCATCCTAAGCTCCTCTTCTCTCAATTTTAGAATGAAGTCATTTATATCTAACTTCGAGAGCATTCCATTCTGTCTGAGATGTGAAACAAACGAAGCCCATTTTTTTAGTAATCCATCAGCAAAGTTGGATACCTTATCTTTCATCGAAGTAACCACTCCATGAGTGTGCATCTCACTCATCAAGTGGTAGAATCTATTGATCACATCATCAAGGCCTTCTTTTCCCATTGAAGAGAAGTTGTCAAACTCCTTCTTCAAGGCTTTTGCCTTGATAGCCTTCAGAGAGGCATTTCCGTCATACCTCTTCTCCAACGCATCCTAAAGTTTCTTGGCTTGAGTATACTCCAAATACTGATGGAAAATATCCTTCGGAATAGACTGAGTAAGCAAGGCGTAGACTTTCTTCTCAGCGTTGTGTTTTACCTTCAGTGCATCCGACATGGCACTTAGAGTAAGTTTTACTCTGTCAGCTCAACTGGCATGCTATACCCCGACTGTATCGCCTCCCACAAATTTGTATCCACTGCATTTAAGTAGATTTCGAAATGTTGCTTCCATTGTGGGTAGTCGTCTAACATGATAAGCTTCGGTGGTTTATTGTGAATCCCCACTTCGTTCTCCAACAGCAGTAGATTTTGAATACGTGTATCTCTACTTGCTGTGTATGCTGAAAATTGATCCTCCATTTCACTTAACTTTACCATTTGACAAACTGCTGATGAATGCGAATGAAGGTATGCGATTGGGCTTATTCAGGCGATTGAACAAGTGCGGATGGTTTAATCATGCGACTAAACAAATGCGGATGAGTCAGTCGTCCGAATAAACTAATGCGGTTGAGCAGTCCGAATGAAGATCTCAGTCGTACGAATGAGGGTACGAATGAGTTGAATCATGCGGTTGAAGAATGCGAATGAACTCAGTCGTGCGATTGTGCCAATCGTGCGACTGAACATGCTGAAGTTTGATAATTCGTAGGTTAAACTTGTTTTGGTCGTAAAAACTCGAATTTTACCAAACCCTAATAGCCGTATGCCGGAAAAACTACACCTTTCGTTCAGGAAACATCTATGACTCAGTTAGACACAAAAAGATTGCGTTTTTGATGCAAAAACATAATTTTGTATCAAAACTATTGAATCAACACGTAATCAAGAGCCAAAGCTCTGATACCACTTGTTAGGATCTGGTATTTGACTAAACACCAACCGATTAACGTGTTAAACCAAACCAAATAGTGCGGAATCCTATTTGATTGGTGATCCAATCAGTGAGAACGCACGTAGGGACAATAACGTATTGAATCTAACGTCAAGAATCGATTAGGAATCGATCTACAGCGTTCTATGAACATGGAGTACGAACTTAGAGGCTTCTGGATGGCTAGGGTACATCTGGAGTCGAAGTGGATTGAATGCTCTTATTTTTCCATGAATTAGGTGGTATTTATAGGTTAGGATTGCTCATTCGGGCTACTGAACCATTAGCATGGTTCATTCGTGCGATTGAGCCATACGGTTGATCCATTCGCATAACTGAGTATTCAGTCGTGCAACTGAGTTAGACGCATGAAGTTGTTCAGGCGTATGAACTATTTAGGCGCATGGACACCCAGTCGCATGGCCATTCGTACGCATGACCACTGTTGGGGCACATTGTCCAGTCGGACGCATGAGAACTTCACTTCACAAAGTTTGAATGTATTCAATATTATAACATTATGCATAACACTTCAAACAATCACAAACCTATATAATCAAGTGAATATGTGTTAAACAACTCATTAACGAAATATTAACCATTATAGACATAACCAAACATTTTATATTTCATTAAGTACCCAATAATTAAATAAGTGTAAGACATATTACATTCAGATCAGGATTTAGGTACATATATGTATCAACAATGTTTGATTCACCCGAAGACACAAAGCAGAAGGTCCAGTATTGCCCTTCATCACCTTGAGCAGTTGTAAGGCCCCGTTCCCGGGCACCTCACAATTGGTCATTCATTGCATTTAAAACATTTTAAAACGTACGTATATTTTGTAGCGGAATTTAAATCTTTCATTAATAACTAAAACATGTCATTTACAACATTTGTTTTCATCTCAAAATACAAGACATGTCAAAATATGGATGCCAGCCTCAAAATGCTCCTAGTACCTTATGCATCCATTCTTGCAACTCCTCAGCATCAACATATACCTGCCAACCATCATGCATACAAAAGTCAGCGACATTGAGTGAGTTCTAGTTTTATAATAAACATACTTTTCTTTGTTAAAACCGTTCTTTACTTTATTTCAAATCATACTATACTTTACAACCGTTCGTGATCATGCATCATACGTACATATAGATAATATCATTATTATCTTCGTCATTACGTTTATTAACTTCACTCATTCAACGTATTACATTATCATTCACTTATCTTTCTAGATCTGGTCAGACTTTACCCTTTTCGTGGAACTCAGCCATGATTACTAAGGTCGAGTGACAAGGGTCCTGTTTTGTACATTATTACGATAATTCATTAACGTTCATTTCATACTTCGCTCTTTCATACATTATCTTCCATTCATTACTCTTTATTACTCGAATCTTGTCTCGTGCAATATCCCCGACTCATGCTCGAAAGCTGATGCTGTGCCGGGGCCTGCTCACAAACCCCCGACTCATGTCCGAAGACTGACACAGCACCGGGATACGCGACAAAGATCCCATACAATCAATCACAGGGATTGAACTCTATCCGAGTCTGTTGCAACACAAAGTCGCTCATCTCATTATCTCGTCTCATGGACAGAGACCTCTGTCGAGTCTGTTGCAACATAGAGTCGATCACCTCATATCTATGCTTGGCTTTATGCCGCACCCCCACAGTTATACGTAACTCGGGTAACCATCATATATTTCACCCCAGCCTTGTGGGTAACAACACCCCCATCGAAATGTGTAAAACCCCCACCGAAAGGGGTAACACCCCCATCGAAACGGGTAACACCCCCACCAAAATGGGTAACAACACCCCCACCGAAATGGGTAACAACACCCCCATCGAAATGGGTAACAACACCCCCATCGAAATGGGTAACACCCCCACCGAAATGGGTAACAACACCCCCATCGAAATGGTAACACCCCCATCGAAATGGGTAACACCCCCAACGAAATGGGTAAAACCCCCACCGAAATGGGTAATAACACCCCCATCGAAATGGTAACACCCCCACCGAAATGGGTAACACCCCCACCAAAATGGGTAACACCCTCACCGAAATGGGTAACAACACCCCCACCAAAATGGGTAACACCCCCATTGAATGGGTAACACCACTGAAGGTCAGTCACATAGACTGGAACCCTTGCGTGCAGACTTTAGGATTTGCTGAACCTCACGCGGTAGAGCTTAAGGCATTTAGAGCCGTGCACCTCTGTACATATTGCTTGCAAGCCTTTCCATACTTTCTCTTTTATTAATGCATGCATTCTATCATTATGTTCCTCTTTTCATTATCTTCCACTTTACATTAAATATTACTTCATTACATTAGTTAACGTTCAACGCAAAGCCAAGGGAAGACATACATACATAATAAGGAACATACACATAAACATAAACATACACCATCACCATACAGGCAACATCATACATGCATAACACACATCAAACATAAGCCATCACATCATAACCAGGCCTATCTCCCCATAATACCCCTTAAAAACCACTTAGAAATCTCAAGTCCAAATTGGGCGCATAGGACCTTCCAGGCGCATGAGCATAAAAATTCTAAGTGTAAAACAGTCTGGGTGCATGGGTACTATTTGGGCGCTTCTGCCCTGTTCAGGCGCATGGCACCTGTTCAAGCGCATCACCAACACTTAGCCGTTTCAATCACTTGGGCGCATGGGCGCTATTTAGGCGCATGGCCAACACTTGGCCGCATGGCCAACACTTCGACGCATGGGCCACTGTTTAAGCGCATGACCCACCCTTGGGCGCATGGCCATCACCTAGACGCATGGCCAATTTGCTGGGCGCATGGGCCACTATTTAGGTGCATGACCCACCCTTGGGCGCATGGCCAACACTTAGGCATCTGGCCTCTCATGCTGGGCGCATGGACAACTGTTCATGTTCATCAAAACATTCTGAAATATTTTCTATGCTACCAATTTCACCCGATTATCATTCCAATCATACCCAAGCATAGATCTAACATACCAAGGCCCTCTAAGCATGCTAAACATCATCACTAACCCATAATCAACACTATAACATACATACATACATACATTATTTCGAACATAAGGCTGTAGACCCACAGTTTCTTTCAAAATGTTTACTTAGTATGCATAATAGCCCCAAATCAGTTGAAAATCAGTAAAAGAGGGATTCTAGAAAATCACCTTGAGCAGCCTTTGAGCAACACACTTCAAGTTCGAGACCCACCTTCGATTCAGCTCTTCAATCCCGAAATCAAACACTAAACAACCAGAACTTCGGTCAAGAACTCGAAACGCAGCTGAAACCGAGCTCAAATAAGAGAAGACTTACCTTTGAAGCTGCTTCTTCCACTTTCTCTCTCTAGAATCAGGCTCTTTCTCTCTCTTCTTTTTCCTCCGAGAGCAAAGCAGCTTTCTGCTTTGATATGGGCGACCATGCCCCCCATAAATCCATAACATAATAAGCTTTGTAGTTTGTACACTTTTTCCCCTCTACTTGTGCACAATTTCTATTCTTTCTATTTACTTTTCTTTTCCTTCCGTTTAAATAGAAATTCAGGGTGTTACAACAGCCAAGGCCTTTGTCTCTTTGCTTGAATAGGTAGCTCGACTCGTGGGTTTGTCTTGACGATAGAAGGTGGAAAATGGATTTCCATTTCCTTTTTTTTGGGCTTTACACATTCACTTTAAAATGCACCTTTGCACCACAATTAAAGCAAGTGACTTTGGTTTTGTCAAATCCAAACGTTGTGTCCTTTGTGGCTACTAAATTCTGCCCTGTCTTCTTAACGAACTTTTTGGCTCGTCTAACTACAGTTGTAAGAGCCCACATGATATCCATCCTCTCCAGCTCGTTCTCATCAACTTGATCATAATCTTCATCTACAAGATGACAATTCCCGATCTTCCCAGCGACTAAACCATCATAGGATTGGACAACAGCTACAAGAAGATCCATGTGCTCCTTCGCAACCTCCACTATGACATTACTGGGGATTGTCACTCTTCAACTTCGTAGTGTTGGCTTCAGGCACTATGTATTGAGTTGATGATGACCCAGACGTTTCTTGTCCTGAAGTAGTGGATTGTGACGGAGCCGAGGAACGAGACACAAATATTGTTGCAGTGGCGCTCCTGAACTGGTTGGAGTGGGGAATGAGTTGTAAAGTGAAGGATTCTCATCGTAGGATCCTTTCTGTGACCTGTACTTCATTCCGAGTTCATCTTCTCATAATTTCAGGATGAAGTCATTTATGTCTAACTTTGCAAGAATATCATTCTGTCTAACATTAGACACAAACGAATCCCATTTCTCCTGCAAACTGTCTGCAAAACTTGACACTTTATCTTCCATAGACGTTGTTACACCATGAGTGTGTAGCTTACTCATCAGATGGTAGAACCTGTCAATGATGTCATCTAGGCTCTCCTTCCCTATCGAAGAGAAGTTATCAAACTCCTTTTTGAGAGCCTTAGCCTTCAGAGCCTTTAACGTTGCATTGCCATCATATCTCTTTTCCAATGCTTCCCATAACTTTTTCACCTGTTTGTTCTCAGAGAACTGATGAAAGATATCTTTCGGTATCGACTGAGTCAACAGGCATAGAGTTTCTTTTCTGCATTGTAGTTAACCTTCTGACTATCATTCATACCTCCTAGAGTTAGCTTTACTCCATCAGCACCGACTGGCATTGTGTAACCTGTCTCAATGGATGCCCAAAGATTGGGATCAACTCCATTTAGATAGATCTCGAACCTCTGGTTCCATTTCAGATAATCATCTAACGTTATAAGCTTTGGTGGTTTATTATGATTTCCAGTTTCATTTTCTAGAAGCAGAAGGTTCTGGATCCGAGAGTCCCTTCCGGCAGTAAAGGCAGTGAATTGATCTTCCATTTGTAAAAACTTTGAACTTTAGAACAAGACAGGTTCACTCGTGCGATTGAACAAATGCGGATGAGTCAATCGTATGATTGAACAAATGCGGATGAGTCAATGTGTGATTGGACAAATGCGGATGAGTCACTTGTGCGATTGGACAAATGCCGATGAGTCAATGCGAATGACTCAGTCGTGCGAATGGACAAATGCGGATGACCAATACGGACGACTCAGTCATGCGATTGGACAATACGGGTGGCCAATGCAGATGACTCAGTCATGCGATTGGATAATGCGGATGGGCAATGCAGATGACTTAGTCGTACGAATGAACAAATGCGGATGGCTCAGTCATACGAATGAACAAATGCGGATGACTAATGCAGATGGTTCAGTCGTACGAATGGACAAATGCGAATGACTCAATCGTACGAATGAGCTATTCGTGCGACTGAAGGCGGATGTGTTTGAAAATTTTTGAATTTTGACACTTTCACACGAATTACGATTTACCCAGAAACCCTAATCTGTCGTATGACAAAAAACTTCAACTTTAATGCCTCTACACATTAGAAAACACCCGTAGACCCAAAAATATGACTCTTTTGAGTTAAAACATGAGGTTTGACACAATTCTATATGAATCAAACGCAAAATCAAGAGCCCAAGCTCTAATACCACTTGTCAGGACCGTGTACGTACGGAATACTAACAGATTCTGCGTTTATACCAAATCAAATAATGTGGAATCCTATTTGATTGGTGATCCAATCAGTGAGAACAATTACCCAATTGATTTAAGATTGAAACTAAACTTTATGAATGAGTAGAGATCGATCGGGATTGATCTATGAAGTTGGACAGGCTTCCCTGGACGTTCTAGACGGCTAGGGTTCGTAAGAATATCAAGTGTTTTGAATTCTCTCAAGTTTTCTGTTTTTCCATGAATTAGGTGGTATTTATAGGTTATGGGTTTCCAATCGTACGACTGAACCATTAGCATGCTTCAGTCGTGCAACTGAATCATGCGATTGATCCATACGTACGGCTGAAGGTTCAGTCATGCGACTGATTCAATCTTATGTCTCAATCATGCAACTGATCCAGTCTCCTGGTTCAGTCGTGCGACTAGTCCATCATCATGAGGTATTCATGCAGATGGTCCATAAGCATGGTCCATTCGCATGAAGACTCATACAACTAAGTTTGAACATATTTCTCAATCACTATTGACTAAGAACTATGCACAACAACCTCAAACCTATATAGTAAGTTCATTATACTTTAACACACAATAATACTCTGAAATATAAAAGATTATAGACATCAACCACATATTATATTTCATTAAACCCATTCATTACACATGTGTAAGACATGACAGACTTTTACATTAAGCACATAAACTAGAGACATATGAATCAACAGAGAGTAAGCTTTAGCATCATTCTTCACCTTCTTTAAGTCATCACCAATTAATCCATCTTTAGGATAAGGTTCTTGAGAATATTTAGTGTAAACAATTCCTCTATCATGACCATCTGAGGTGATTGCAATGTGAGGTCCTTTTTAAATTGACTTCCACAGATCAGTGTCAATTGAGTTGAAATGATGTTTTAATCCGAGTGACCAATTTTAAAATCGGCTCGATTCCTTAACTTTGGTACTCTGTTCTCTGAATTTTCAGACTTAGCCATAATTAAGTTTTTTATTCAAGAAAATATACTATTTTTGATGTTTTAGTTTTGAAAAGAAATAAAGAAATGAAAATGTTTTTTGACTTTTGGATTTTGAAAAATTTCTAAGTATATAGTGATAAGTCTGAATTTGAAGCGCTTGAACAGTAGTGATGCGCTTGCATAGTGATGAAACGTCTAAACAGTAGAAAAACTTCCCAACTTGTCTTAGAAACGCCTAAAGGATTGCCTTAGATAATTTCTAAACTTTGCAAGTGTAGAAACGCCTCGAACAGTTGTCAAATGCCTAAACAGTTATCAAACTCCCAAACAGTATTGAAGCGTCTAAACAGTGTCAAAACGCCTGAATAGTTCCAAAACGCCTGTAACTTTGATTTCTAAAATGTCTGAATCAGTGCATATAGATCCACATAGTGTCAAAATGACTACTCTGAAAACGCCTAAACAGTGTTAAAGCGTCTGAACAATGTTCATGCGCCTAACACTTAGGTATTTTTCAGATTATTTCAACACCTCAAACGCCTAATTCATAACAACTTGATCTTAACCAATTTTCCCAAAACTTAATAAAATGATCTGAAACTCTTCAATCAAGTCATAATAACACCATTTAACAATCCTATAACTTCATATCTTCCAATTAATAACAACTGAGGCTTAATTTTGCAAAATTAGTGTGCGAATATGAAGAACTGTTCGAGCACTAAATTTGACAAAAACTTAGATTTGTTCACTCAATTGAGATTCAAATCATGTTTCTAGTGATGAAACACAACTAAATCATCAATTAATTGCACAATTGTGATCAAATCACAGACTCTAGTGATAAAAAATGCTCAAAAAGTCATTTTTGAACTTCAATCACTAAACCGAAAGCTCTCATACCATTTGATAGGTTCAAATGGATCGATCGGTGATTGATATCAAGCAATTGACAATAATATGAACAATGTAATCAAACAAACACAATATCAGAAAAATTCATAGAGTTTCCATTGATATCGGCTGGATTATAAAGTGCAAATTGAGAGAAATATCTAAAAGTTCGTTACCTGCACATACATAGCAATCCTATTTATACTAATAATCAAGGAAACAAAAAGGAACATATATTTACACAATAAGTCCTTAATCTATGACAAAACTAATTTAAAGAATAAATGCTAATCTTTCTAGGTTTCTAACAATATAAAACACTAAGCAAGTTGATCTAAAACAAGTATGTTGCGACATGATCGTTAAATGAGGAAAAATAAGGGTAAAAATGTTAAATCACACACACGTGCTGCGATGTGTTACTCGCAAAATCTAGACAGAAACATAAAGAAAACACTTTGTAAAATATGAACAATATGGGGGGATCAAAGTTGAAAATAAAATGATATTAGGGCTAAATTATAGAAGATGTAAATGTAGTAGGTAAAAAAAACTTAAAGTCAACAAAAAGACAAAGGTGGGTACAACCCACTAAACATATGATACAACCATTAAGCATACCAAATTTAAAAATAGTATTATATAAATTTGTTAGTTATAATCTTATTTGTCTCCCTGTAACCCATATTTTATTTTGAATGATTTTAAATTTTCATCATTAATTCTATTTTCAATCATGAGATTTCTATCATCACAATTAGTAATAGATTTTTCTCTACAAATGGATGTGTAAGCATTGAATCTCTAGGTTAGAAAATCAAAATCTAGCATTTGAAGGCTTAAAGATTCCACACAAGAACTAGTTGCAGTGTAAAAAGATGTTCTCACATGAGGACTCTATTTTGTGTAAATAGGTATTTGGTCTTTGTTTTAAGTAACACTTTGTATATTTTTATCAGTTTGTACTTTAACTTTCTCATAAATACATGTGCAAGTTAATTTACTTATGTGTTTATCTTGATCTCTTTCTTGTTCAATCACATTATGCAATATTCATTCCGGTCTTATTATATGAGATCGATCTAATTGTCAAATCTTGGACTTTACACTAACTCCAATATCCATATTAGTTTTGTCCACCCTTATTAAGAATAACCTTATAGACTTCATTTGCTATCGCTTCTCTCACCATTGGGTTCGAGTGTAAATTCATTATTAGAAGATTAGGTAGAGATTTCAGGTTTTAGCATGAATATATTCTTCAGGTGCGGTTGCAGCTTTTGTGGTCTTCTTCGGGTTCTCATTGGTGTGGCTTTAAACCCACCATGGCTTGCGACCCTATCACTAAGCCTGCCACCTGTAGCTCCCCCTCATGCCATTTAGTTATGTACCTATCCTAAGGTTTGGATATTAACCATGTCATTTAAGGAAATTAATCATAAGGGCCCTTTTATAACTAACCTTATACCTTACTTTCTTGATCTATGTATTCCCCTATCAAGATCCTCATTAGTATCCAAATTTATTTAACGAAAAAGTGCATCAAGGATTTTAGTTAAGCATAACGAAATTAAAATGATTATCTCATGGCATGAAGCTCCATTTGCATCCCATTACAATTCCATTCTGAATTTACGTTCAACCATGACGATGCTCGAACTATTAAACAGTCGGCTCTGAAAGCAACTTGAATGGTCCCAAACCATTAACCTCTCAGTTGGTCACACGCTGGCAAATAAATCATTAAACTAGTTTTGTTGGAGCATTTGCAACGAAGCATTCAATTAATTAATTAAAAACATGAAATCCAATGAATATAATTCATAACATATCTTTTGATGTTAGATAAGCAATCATAAAAACAAATCAGAAATGCCAAGTGATAAGCTGGGCAGCCTCCTACTTCATGCCAAGTCATCACCAATTCTTTTCAATATGTATCTACATCAATCTAACATGCAAACTAAAATCACAAAGCTGAGTGAACTCTGGGTTTGAGGAAGCATTTAGTATCATATAAGCATTTAACTATATGATATATAGGTACAACCATAACTCAAATAGTCATTTAGAACTTAGCATATACATGTATCATTTAATACATTGCCATATAACGATAACATACATTTTAATCAATGTAAACTTATAACCATCCTTTACTTCCAATTATACCGGTATCATCATTTGTCTTTGCTAGACCTCCACCACACGCATGAACTATAGCACCATAATGCTAGACCTCCATCACATGGGTAAACTATACCCCGTGAATTACTAGCCCTCTACCACACGCATGAACTATATCATCTTAGTGTTAGACCTCCATCACGTGGCTAAACTATATCGTGTGAAAGTGCTAGATCTCTACCACGCGGATCAGCTATAACAACAAATGCTAGACCCCGATCACATGGGAAGACTATATCAATAATATGCTAAACCTCTACAATAGGTAGTTCGTATAAAAAGCAATCAAAATACAATTCATATATACCATCGTAAAAACTAATAATAATTTTGTTTAAATAGAATAAGGTTTTATTCGAATCCTCTTTTAAAAAACATAATAATAGTAAGAGTTTGCATGCTACCCCAAACATATTTAAACACATATAGAAGAAGAAACGATAGAATCACATTCAATTTGATGCTTGCATTTCAAACTGATGATCCTAACTCAGAGTGCAATCCAAACATGAGTCTAGTTATCAATCGATAATATTCATGACATGAATCGCGCAACTACCTGCTTATAACTAAAAGATACAAACACACACACACGTATATATTGATACACACTCATGAGTTGTTTAGTATATAAAGTGTAATTTTTATGCAAAGTGGACGAAGTCACCAGAGCGTGACATGTGTGTTATTATTGGGGGATGGTTAGTTTCGTCCATGCTACAATTACACATAAAAGGTACATAATTACCCAAGTTATGGTCAAAATTACACAAGTTATATATTATTACGCAAGTTAAATTTATTATTACACAAAGAAAAATTACTCTTGTTATAAAAAATAATTATGCAAGTTATATATATATATATATATATATATATATATATATATATATATTATTACGCAAGTCATATGATAATTACACAAGTTATGCTGATAATTATGACGCAAGTTATATGCACAACACATATATGTTTTTATAATGTTGATTGTTTAAATACTACAGTAACACTATATATACTCATATCAAAGAGAATAAAAGTTTTGATTTTAATGTTGTATTTAAAAATAATAATGTCATATAAAAAGTTCTATTGTTAAAAAACAGGGGATAAAATTTTTGATTTTACGTTGTATTTAAAAAAATCTATAATCTATAGACCTTAACAAAATAAGGTTATATCTACCACATGTCATTCTTTGAGCCAACATCCATTTGCTATTCCCACCTACTTATTTTGGATCTACTTTTAACTTTCACGTGAATCTTCATATGTTGGATGATACTTAGTTGCTCTCATTCCTTTTTCTTCTTTCTAAACCAAAACCCTAGATCAAAATCACCATCATCCATCATCGCTTAGATCCAACACCAGGTTAGCTTCTTCCCTAAATCTTTCAATCTTCTTCCTAAACCAAAACTAGAGATCATATCAACAACTACTCTGTTTGTTTTCATTATCTTTCTATTTGAGGTTGAAGTTTGATTTTGTTTTATTTTCTATATCTTCTTCTCTTATTGTTCTTTAAATCTATGTTTGATTTCCTAAAAACATTAACATTGTTGTTATAATCTAACACTAATTTTGTATATTCATACAGATTTTGTATATTTAAAACCTTAACATTGATATTAACTTTGATTCTTTTATGCATACAGATTCATCAAGAAGAACCTCCAACAATGATTCTTATAGACTTGGGATTCACCAATTCTGCTACTCGATGAACCCAAAGTCATGCATAATTCTCTTCTCCATCCCATAATCAAGTGAGTGTTTGGTTGTTAATGTTAACTAGAGGTCCTCAGACAAAGGACTGTCTTGCACTTATATAATATTGGGTACTTAATGAAATGAGAATATTTGTTTGTGATTTGTCTTGTTTAATATTTCATTAATGAGTTGTTTAACGCATTTTGACTTGATTATATAGGTTTGTGGTTGATTGAATTAATATAAATAACATTATGATATTTAATACATTCAAACATAACAACATTAAGTTATCATGCGAATGGCCCATGCTAATGGACCATACGCATGAACAACTTCATGCGAATGACTTAGTCACACGACTAAACCAGGAGACTGGATCAGTTGTATGATTGTCACATAAGATTGGCTCAGTCGCACGACTGAACACTCAGTCGGGCGAATGGACCAACCGTATAACTCAATCGCACGACTGAACCATATTAATGGTTTAGTCGCTCGAATGAACAACCCTAACTTATAAATACCACTTAATTCATGGAAAAACGTAAGCATTCAATCCACTTCGACTCCAGACGTACCCTAGCCGTCCAGAAGCCTCTAAGTTCGTACTCCAAGTTCATAGAACGCTGTAGATCAATTCCTAATCGATTCTTGACGTTAGATTCAGTACATTATTGTGTCTACGTGCGTTCTCACTGATTGGATCACCAATCAAATAGGATTCCATACTATTTTGTTTGCTTTAACACGTTAATCAGTTGGTGTTTCATTCAAATACCAGATCCTAACAAGTGGTATCAGAGCTTTGGCTCTTGATTACGTGTTGATTCAATTGTTTTGATACAAAATTGTGTTTCAAAAACACAATCTTTTTGTGTCTATGGAGTCTTAGACGTTTCCTGACCTTAAAGTTTAGTTTTTCCGGCATACGGCGATTAGGGTTTGTGAAAATTCGAGTTTTTACGGCCAAAACACATTTAACCTACGAATTATCAAACTTCAGCAAGTTCAGTCGCACGATTGGCTCAATTGCACGGCTGAGTTCATTCGCATTCTCCAACCACACGATTGGACTTATTCGTACCCTCATTCATACGACTGAGAACCTTATTCGGACTTTTCAACCGCATTAGTTCATTCAGACGACTAACTCATCTGCATATGTTCAGTCGCACGATTGAACCATTCGCCTAGGTCAATCGCCCGAATAAGCCCAATCACATACCTTCATTCGCATACATCAGCAGTTTGTTAAATAGTAAAGTTAAGTGAAATGGATGACTAATTTTCAGCATACACAGCAAGTAGAGATACCCGTATTCAGAATCTACTGCTGTTGGAGAACGAAGTGGGAATTCACAATAAACCCCCGAAGTTTATCACGTTAGACGACTACCCACAATGGAAGCAACGTTTTGAAATCTACTTAAATGGAGTAGATACAAATTTGTGGGAGGCAATAAAGTCGGGGTACAGAATGCCAGTAGGAGCTGACGGAGTCAAACTTACACTAAGTGGCATGTCGGATGCACAGAAAGTAAAATACAACGCTGGGAAGAAAGTCTATGCTTTGCTCACTCAGTCTATTCCGAAGGACATCTTCCATCAGTATTCGGAGTATACTCAAGCAAAGAAATTATGGGATGCGTTGGAGAAGAGATATGACGGAAATCCCTCACTCAAGGCCATTACGGCAAAAGCTTTGAAAAAGGAGTTTGACAACTTCTCTTCAATGGGAAAGGAAGGCCTGGATGATGTGATCGATAGATTCTACCACTTGATGAGTGAGATGCACACTCATGGAGTAACTACGTTGATGGAGGATAAGGTATCCAACTTTGCTGATGGACTACCGGAGAAATGGGCTTCTTTCGTTTCTAATCTCAGACAAAATGGGATGCTCTCGAAGTTAGATATAAATAACTTCATTCTGAAACTGAGAGAAGAGGAACTTAGGATGAAGTACAGAGCTCAAAAGGCAAACTACGACAAGAAACCTACACTCTACAATGCAACTCCTCAGGCCAAGACATCTGGAGCACCACTGCAGACTGCCTTCATCTCAAGCGTAGCAATTCCAGCACAACTGTCAACTTCAAGGTTCGAAACGTCAGGGTCGTCTGGCACCCAGTATATTATACCTGAAGCTAGTGCAACAAAACTGAAAACCGAGAACTTCGGTAATGTGACTGTTGAGGTGGCCGAAGAACACATGGACCTCTTAGCTGCTGTAGTGCACTCCTATGATGGACTAGTTGCTGGAAAGATAGGAAATTGTCACCTGGCAGATGAGGATTATGAACAGGTGGACGGAATGGAGTTGGAACGAATGGACATAATGTGGGCTTTGGCAAGTGCTGTCCGACGAGATAAAAAGTTTGTCAAAAAGAACGGACAGAACTTGGTTGCTACCAAGGACACAACCTTTGTCTTCGAAAAGTCAAAGGTAACTTGTTTCAACTGTGGTGAGAAGGGACACTACAAGCGGGAGTGTGTGAAGACAAAAAAGACTGGTAATGGCAATCCTTTCTCGTCCTTTAATCGTCAGGACAAGGCCACATCTAGCAGTTCTACTTCATCAAGCAAGGAACCTAAAGCCTTGACTGCTAACGAGGATGAAGGACAGGACTGGAGCTTTCGGTTCGTCTCACCAGGATAGTCCAACATAGCTAGTGTAGAGGACATTGATGACGATTCCGCCAGTGAAGGAGATATAGCAGTAGAGATCACGATGTCAAATTTGGAAGAAACTGCACATGTGGTCAACCACCTGCCTGAAGAAGATAAATCTACATCAACGTCAGAATCACCAGAACCAGAGACAATAGATTCTGCACTCATGGCTGATTCCTCTTCAACATCTCAGGTAAGTACTACTGACCAGTTGTTCAATAATCATGCTTGTTTAGAAAGCAATAAATTTAGAGAAAGTATAGATTTGAAATTTTCTAGGTTATTAGATCATAATGATAGCTTAGTAAAGGATCTAGAACTGTGCACTGAGGCAAATAGAGTATTAAAACAAAATGAGCACAGTTACAAGGAAAAGATAGACCTATTGAATAAACAGCTTAGGGAAACAGAGGTAGTTGCCTTTAACCAAGCAAATGACATTAGGTACTATCTGAACTCTCTAGAGGACACTAAGAAGTAGAAAGCAGTTTTAGAAGTAGAAGTTAACTCCTTAAAAAAACCGCACAGTTGGACAAGCTCATCTCACATTGTCCAACACTTAGTGAGAGAGAGAAACAATGGGGAGGGATTGGGATACAAAGTGGTTCCACCACCACCTGAGACCTTGATGAACACCAAAAGTAAACCGATTAACAATAATCTCATCAAGGATCACGTGGTGTCCACTCCTCTTGTTAGTGATCCAGATTCCGTAAGTAAATCCAATGAATGTGACGCAAAACAAAAGAAGGCCACTTCAAAGGCAAAAGGAAAGATGCTTTGTGTGTACCTAGAAATTGAGCTTGAAAAGGTTAACTTAAAGTTAGGGTGAAACAAAGTAAAATCAGAACCCAAAAAGACTATAAAACCTAATCAATCACGAGCATCATGTCAAAGTCTAGGTAAACAAGAAATAAAAGATGTAAAACCAGGTAAACCAATTAAGTTTGTAAAACCCAATCATACATGTAATAAAGAAGTGTCTCCATCTAAACAAAATAAGGTCGATCGTGTGACATCTACATCTCCACCAAAACATATATATCGTAAAGTTGAAAGCAGACCCTGCTATAACTGTGGAGAGTATGGTCAGATAGCGTATCATTGTCCTTATACCAGACACCGAGGAGGAAGTCGAACTTTCTGCATCTACACCTAGCTCTATTAAGAGGAACTCATCGAGGCCTCCTAAAAGGACTAGTGAACCCAAAGTTCAACCCATCAGCCAATCGTCTGTTTATCACAAACAGCCCTACACAAAGCTGGCCTATGGAATGAAAAGTCTGCCTCAGTGTCTGAAAATGAGAACAAACAGAAATCTGAGATTCCCTCAACCTCAAATGGTCAATGGGTTGAGTTTATGATGTATGATGCCTCGGGGAAACCCAAGCCAGTGAAGGTCATTCCTGAAGAAAGGTCTGCCATGATTTTTATATTTGTTAGAGGTCAACGGAGTTAAAAAGAAAAGTGAGGTCATTCCTGAAGATGACCATGTATAGTCCGATGCGTCATGTCTAGTTCCTTTTATTTTTCTCAATATTTTATTTTATTTTATTCTATTTTATTTGATTTGCTTAATTTTAAGTAGTTTAATTACAATTGCTTTATTCCTTTCCTATTAAAATCCTAAAACGCTAATCAGTGACGGTTTTATAATTTTAGGGGGAGATAGATTTAGGCAGTAATATAAAAAAATAAAAAAATAAAAAAAACAAGGGAGAAGGAGAGGCAAGCTGATAAAAATAAGATCATATGTGTGATACAGATTCAATCTATGGAATATGATAGTACACAGGAACAAACCATTTGGGACTTTAAAAAATCAAAATTGAAAAAGATGCAATGCTCAAGTATAAGTCTGTGTAGTCTGAGCAATATAAAAGAAATATGATAGATAAGCTAGCTACTACTAAGGTATCACAAAGAAAGTAGACCTAGAGGTTGTTAGACCACAGATGATATGTCGGTAGATTCAACACAATAGATGACTAGGCTTTTTGGTGATCTCAAGATTAAAATAAAATGTTTGACTAGCTGTGGGTAACACCTTATCCCTGGTTAACCCAATCAACAAGTTTCCAATAAGCGGTGACGAGCAAAATAAATGCCACAAATGTGTGCGTAAGACCAAAGCATGAGCAAAAGCACATAAAAAATGCAAATACAATCAAACTGATAAACTATGTTATTGGTGAGATCTATGCAAAAAGAATGAAAATGCTCAAACAAGAAGATAGGTTATGTGCCTCTCTGCTGTGCGGTGGCACTGACCTGAGGATAAGCATAATCTATATATTCTAGAACGCATTGTTATTTGCTGCCTCTCTGTTGTGCGGTGGCACTGACCTGAGGCTTGGCTTCTCTTTGAAAGTTCTAAGAATAGTTTCTTCTTGAATACTACCCTGAGACCGCTCAAAAATCTCCTGAGTAATGTTGATTACCATATAAGTGTGGGATACACAAATGCTTGTTGAAATAAACAAACCTTAAACTATCTCCAAACTATGTTGAAAGTCTGTGTATGGATTTAAGAGAACAAGTATACTGATAATCATTGTGGCTACAATTCTTGAAAGTTCAAATTAGTGTAGGGACCTAAGAGTACTAGCATGATTTCTGAGATTTGCTAACTGACTCTAGATGAAAAACAAGAATAGAGCATCAAAGCTTTTTAAATAAGTTGTCCCAAATGATTTGAGTACCCTGTATGATTTCAAATTGAATTGCTCCATGTATGGTTTAAATGATTGAAGCAGCTCTCTTAGAAAAATTATTCCTTAGAACTACATCTTAGGAGTTAACCCTCACAAAAACACAAAAACATGTCTTAGTTTTAAGTTTTCAGTATTGATTTTTTCTGTACAAAGTTAGTCAATTTCAGTTAGTTTAGTATCGGACTATGTCAGGGAAGTTGATAAGGGACCTTATCATCTAAAAGGTCACGTCTGAGGTGACCACACATGCTTTCAAACAAAAAATGGGTCACGTCTGAGGTGACAAAATGTTTTAAAAGGATCACGTCTGAGGTGACAAAATGTTTTAAAAGGATCACGTCTGAGGTGATTAAAGGTTTTTCTAGGTAAAATGATCATGTCTGAGATGATCAAATGCTCATAACGTTTATTCATAAGTTAAAAGGGGTGTAAAATGTAAAATGGTCTTAAAGTCAAAAACCATGAGTATGACTCATTCGCATGACTAGACCATGAGCATGGACCAGTTGTACGATTGAAGGATACGAATGTGTCCAATCGCACGATTAACCCACACGTATGGGACATACATGCGATTGCACCGTCAGTACGACTCAAATCACACGATTCGACACCTAGAATGGGCAAACTGCATGAATGAAGGTGACTGAATGACACAGTCGCACGACTGACCTTTAGTCGCATGACTGAAGGTGACCGACTGTGCCAGTCGCACAACTGATCTTCAATCGCACGAACAACTTGTGCGACTGGGCTCAGTCGCACGACTGAAGGGAACCCTAGTATAAGTAGAGGGGTAGTCAGTCGCAGTCACTCATCACCCCCAAAATCGCCTTAATTCGCATGACACGTCGTTACTCTGCCAAAATGTCGTTTAAGCCTATTATACCACTAATTTTTGTGTACTGACGATTTCCACCGACTATACAGGTATAATGCGGTTCAATCCAATCATATTTCATTCAATTTGACTCCAAAATCAACAAGTTCGGCCCAAACCAAGAACCGAGACTTGTTAACTAAATAACCTAATTAATCTACGCAAACAATTGAAATTAATGTTATTAGGTGTTAAGTACAATGATTGCAAGTCCAATGAACCAAAACATGATGTCTAATCATAAAAATTGGTCAAAACTTGAATTTGAATTGAACAGCAGTCTGCCATGCGAATGGACAGGTTGATGAACTTCAGTCGCACGACTGAGTAGTGCGAATGGCTAAACCGCACGACTGGACCATGCGTATGAGTTTAGTCGCACGACTGATATACACGAATGAGTTTACATACGTAGGAGCTCAGTCCCATGACAAGTCGTACGTATGAGGTAATTCGCATGACTGGATCTCAGTGGCACTACTCATTCGCACAACTAGATCTCAGTCGCACAGTCTCATTTGCACGACTAAACAGAAAGAAATTCAAGTCGAAATGATTCAAGATATTATTCACAAACGGATACTAACGTTATATTCATTGTGTAACAGATGGCGAGTCGGTGGACTATGAGTACTAAGCACAACATTTGTGCTATCTGACATCCAGAAATGCCTCAGACTTTTCTGGCATTATCACGTTTCTCTGGAGATCGAGGATCTTTCATGCCATATCTACTCCGTGTACACCGTATCGCTCTATTCAGCAGGCCTTCTGGGAAGGCGCAGTTGTTGATAGATCCTCAGAGCCCCATCGCATCAGGAGTTCTATATTTGGAAAGGCCATAGGGATCACTAAGGATGATCTTAGGACGGTGCTGCAGTTGGGGATGATGCTGACTACCCCACTCGATTACACCCCCTTACTGTCCGAGGATGTTTCTTGCGAGCTAAGTACTCTCGGACATCAACGGAGGGGTGCTCAACAAGAGCAACCTATGCCCCCAGTTCAAGTACCTCACACATATTCTACTGAAGTGTATAGCAACTCGGAAGGGAGGATTTGATGAGCTCTCAGATTAGATCCAGAACGCGTATGCAGCGTTGGTGCTGAACCACCCGTTCAGCTTCTCTAGGATGATCTTCACCTACCTGGTGGAGAACATTGAGGGGAAAGGGAAGGAGGGCTTCTGCATGTACCCTCGATTCATGCAGATGATTATTGACCAGAAGCTCCCTTCCTTGCCAATAGAGAAGGAGGATGCTGTGATCCTTGAGGTGATGGATGACACTACTTTGGGTCGTATGAAGGTCTATAGGGGGAAGCAGGTTAAGCCCCCTGTGAGGAGATTGTTCGGGCATCTGGCCCAGGAGGGTTACATGGTGCCGGCTAGGCGTAGATGGCGCCACGCTGACAGTGACTCAGAGGTGAGTAGCTACAGCTCCCGGAGGATGACTCCGATGACGATGACAATGGTGATACTGGAGATGCAGGGCCCACTCAACCAAGGGCCCCCACTGCTGATACAACATCTCCGGCATCTGCCCATGATGGAGCGGAGTCGGCTGGATTCCACCAGGATTTCATACCTGGTGAGGAGGAGGATTCAGATGAGGAGCCTCTGACTCGGACTGTGGGCAGTAAAGTCGTTGCCACAGAACGAGGGCTCTGGGCGGTTGGTGAACACCCTGGTGGGTAGGGAGAGGCTAACACTGATCCGACATATGCTCCTGATCAGCCAAGCCATGTTCTAGGGGGAGCATCCTCCTCGACAGGATCTAGAAAGAAAAGGATGGCTCAGCCCTACGGCATGAAGAAGAAGAAGAGATGACTCACCTTTATCACTACCACCACGAACGCTACACGTAGCACTACCACTCAACCTACCACCTCAGCCACCACCACAACTACCACCACTTCTACCACACCCTTTACCACCATTACCATACCACCCACTATCACTACCACACCTCCACCCTCCACTACTACTGCCACACCTCCACCTGTTATACCAATACTACCCCCAATCTACACCTCTGCCACCACCACCACCCCTAGCCACCATGTTGTACCACCATCATACCCTTCCTACACACCGGGGTCGCCTCTGCCTCCTAGTAGGGTAGAGGAACAGCTCTCAGCACTTAACCATATGGTGTTGAGGCTGTTGGCTGCAGACGAAGTGAAGACTACTCACTTACGACAGCTAGTAGACCTTACTACTACCCTAGCTCTGCAAATATCTCAACAGGCCCAACTGATGGATGCTCAGCGTGCAGAGATGTCCTAACTCCAAAAGCAGCATGTCCAATCAGCAAAAAGGATTGAGGAGTTGGAGACCACTAACATGACCATCATGCTGCGTCTCAAGGGATCCAAGGAAGAGCCCCCGAAGATCAAGGAAGGGGATGGAGATGACAGTGATGATGACAGTGATGATAAGGATGAGGATGGTGATGCTGATACTGATGTTGTTGGTGAGGCTGGAGACGATGAGGTTGACAATGATGATGACGACTCACCTGCTGCGGGTGCCACACCTACCAGTGAAAGGAGGACTAAAAGAGCACAAGATCAAGGTGCCTCCACATCTGCCCCGTCAGCTAAAGAGCAGATAATCCAGGACAAGAGTAATGCTGAGATGTTTTCTTATTTAAATCATATGTATTTGAATCATGTATCAAATTAATGTAATGAATGTTTATATTTAATGCAAATGTTTTTGTCTTGATTATTAACTAATGATTGTTGTGTTGAATGTCTAAATCAAGCAGATCCAAACTTTCAGAGGGATGAATATGATGTAGATCCCCTTCAGCATGTCAAGACTCAATTAACCATGATTCTTGATCTACAAGGGATCGTAAGGAGATCTGTGAGTTACACCCCAAAAGAGGGGGAGATAATAACGACTTACTAACGAGTAGTTGGCCGAAATGTTCAAATTAAATGCCGACAAGATCGTGAAAAATGCTCCAACAGTCCAAGGTGATAGTGATGACGAACTCAATGACATTAATGAGATCGAGATTGAAGATGTCACTGTACAACATTATCCAGAGTACACTGATAATGAGGGAAATGCCATTCCCAATCTAGGAGACACTCTTGTCAGTGACACTTTTTAGACTCTAGATAAAATGGAGCAAGAGTCAGAAAATATAAAGAGAAGGCCCAAGCCTCAGATGCCGAAGTCAACATCAAAAAGGCTGAATGAGCATCGTGTTTTGAAGAGATAAGAGCCCAACGCAGCGCTACAACTTCAACTGTCTACACCAAGCTGTATAAGGTCAAGAAACATGAAATGGTGGCAGACAGGATCATAGCATGGGCACATTTTGAAGACCTCAACGTTTACGCTATTAAACGTGAGAAGGGAATTGAGTACTTTAGATTCCCACATGATCTGAAGACTCTTCCAGGTTTTGAGCCTAACCAATTAGCAAAGTTAAAATTGCTATACGCTAACCCTCGTAAGATGTCAGGCTGGTTTGAAGCAGCTCTAAAGAGGGAGTACCACACTAGATGGGTCAACTTCAAACCTCAACAACCAACGAGGTACATCAGACAATCTGAGGTTGACGCCTTAACTGACAAACCAAAAGTAGTGTTGAAGTGGAGTCCACCACGTACAATGTCAAAGATCCCACTACTGGAGATGCCACGGGACTTCACTCCACACTTCAAATGGTGGTACTACAATTGGAGAACGGGAGAGGCCGTGATAGTCTTGAACAGAAATGGTAGAATGGAAAGCATTAGGGTGTTTGACCCGATATGGCTCACCAACTTGTCAGCAAAAGATGTTTATACTTTATACAAATGGACATTGTTCTATGACTCACAAGATATTGTACACGCTTTACAATTCCAGAAGGTGATATGACTCTG
>CM046456.1:62791151-62988651 GCA_025506515.1 Flaveria trinervia | reverse complement strand
GCTAAGCTTCAGAAGCCTTTACATGTAGCATCAAAATTATCTAAGTGATTTGGTTTTGGTTGCACCAGCCTTCTTCTTGATCCAACAAACTCCCCCTAGGCTGATGCTACCAAAACCTCACTTGTTTCTACTTCTCAAAACTTTCAGCACCAAGGAGAGTAGATATTTATCTATTTCCTTGTTCTTCCCTGATGTGGTGCTAAGAAGTTTGTACAAATCCTTTGTAGACAGGATGTCCAGTCTGTCACCTTGGATGATGTGTACCCTCTATTGTTGCCCTCTGAAAAGAGTTAGTTGATGGGAACTGTAATCATATTCCCATCTAACTATAGGTTCCAATTCGGGACCCTCTACCATCTGTAGAAAGGTAACGCCCTTGGTAGGAGGCCTTTCCTTGTCTTCCTGTCTTCTCAACTTCAACTGTTCTTCAATCTTGGCTTTTGCAGTTAGCTCGGCTTGATGAAGACTGCTGAGATGATTTCTGATGAGTGCAATAGTTTCAAAGTTAGAGGGGTTGGAGAATGGCTTTTCTCCTAATCCGCAATATCAAATCTGCTGGAGTGTAACATAGAGGTTGCATTAAGTTTGTTGACTTCGCCATTCTCCCTTTCCACAACAAAGTTGTGAGAAGTTTCATCGAACCTCCACTGGATTATTCTCTTTCTAGGCACAAGAGACTGACTAGGAATCTTGTCCTCTTTCTTAGTATCCAGCAGAGTCACCACTTTTCTTCTAAGTTTCTTCTCTTTATCATTCAGTGAATCTAAGTTGAGGCCTAGAAGTCTAGCAGCCTGATCAAATGTTCCTCTAGGCAAATCAAGGAATTGATCTCTTGTGAGGGAACATGAAGGTCCATCAACATAGGTGATATTGACAGAGTCTTCCTCACATGAGACTTCGCTCAAAGTTGTGCAGTTGATGAGCTTAATCTTGATTACCTTGAACTCCTCAAGAGAGAGATGTTAAGAAGGCTGAGGGGATGGTTTGGATGGTTGTTGGGTAGGTTGTGGTTCAAAGGTTCTGGGAAGTGTTTTTGGTTGAAGAATGGGAAGTTTAGGTGGTTAAGGTGACGAAATGGGTAAGGGTAAGGATGTGGGTTCAGAGGTGTAAGGCCCTATTCCCGGAGACCTCACAGTTGGTCATTCACAACATTAAATACATTAAACATTATAAATTTACAAGCTTAAGCAGCAAAATCATTTGAACAAAAGCAATTCATTTCATTAAAGCACTATTGTTGAGCAATACACTATTGTTTAACCGAATACAAAATAATTGTTTAATTTGCATCGCAAAACAACAGCAATAATGAGTATGAATGGATGTCAGTCTTTCCCTGCCGAGTAGCTTCACCCTCGTGCCATCCTCAGCAATATTTACCTACCAACTGAAAATGTACAAAAGTTAGCGTTGCTGAGTGGGTTCTAGTTTAAAAGTAATAAAATACTTTCTGTAAGGTATACATATGAAAATACTCTTTTTATGAAATTTCATCTCTTTATACGTGAGCACGCATTAACTATACACCAGATAATGCTTCTTCTCTTTATTGTATGCCTTGTTTACTCTGTACTCTTTATCTTTATCTTTCACTGTCTATGTGGACCAATGAGCAATACCCTAAACTATATGCGTGGGGAAAATGGTGTTGGGCACTCTGTTCTCACAAGGGGCTCTAAATACTGTATACAAGGCTGGCCTAGTTACCTAGGGTACGTTGCAAAGGTCCGCCAATCTCAATCGACTGGCCCCTTGTGCATCATAGGGTAGCTAACCAGCATCACAGTTGAGCTAACGACAATCTGGTAGTGCACCTTCTATAAGCTTGCAAGGCTTGTTAACATTTTAAATTAGGTTCCACTTCTCTTGTTCATTGCTCTTTCTCTTTATAATTACTAATACTTTACGTTATGATAATAAACACACCACGTAAAGTTACACACTAATAGTAATAATAATAATAATAGAGAAAAATCATAAAACAATCATAATCATGCATGAAACCAAGCATTAATAAGCCCTATTCAAACCTCGGTCAAAACTTTAATAGCACAGACTCCCAAAATTTTCGTAATAAATTCTAAGTGTTTAGGCGCACCAACACTATTTGGGCACATGAGCCCTGTTTGGGCGTTTCATCACTATGCAGGCGCATCAGCCAATACTTAACCGTCTCAACACTTAGGCGCATGAGCTATTCAGCCACGTGGATACTATTTAGGCGTATGGTCCATTCGGATGCATGGACACTTAGGCGCATGGGGTTTGGGCGGTTGGGCATACTTAGGCGCATGGGCTATTCAGACGCATGGGCACTATTGGGGCGCATGGCCTACACATAGTCGTCCGATTACAATTCTAGGCGCATGAACCACTGTTCAGGCGCATGAGTTACACTTAAACATTTCTAAGGCAATTCCAGGTGAATGAGCCTTATTTAGGTGCATGAACCGTCTGCTCAACATATTTCTAGGATATTTCCGAACCCAAACATCAAGTCTAATTGTTCTAAGCTTACCATGGCTATTCTAAGCATGAACAGCCTATAAACATCAAAGTAACATCCTCAAACATGCATAATACATACGGGTATACATACATAAACATTGTAAAATCGTTTAAATACATTTTCAGCCCCAAAGAGTTTAAAACAAGTAGAAACCAGGGTCTAGAACTCATCTGGTGCAACTTTGGGTGTATCTTCCTTCTAACCCGTATGCGAATGAGCTCTAACACCTAGAAACCCACCAAACACACACACGAACACACACACAAACACATAAGCACATAAGCGAGACAAAACCCATCATAAACACTAAGAAACTTCGAATTCTTACCTTGAATTCAACCTTTTCTTCTTCTTCTTCTTCAAACTGTTTCTGCTCTCACTCTCTCAAATCCGATGAAAAAGTGATGTGAAAAGAGGGTGGCGACCATGCCCACCTTTACACCAACTTTGTACTTTTATCCCCTTTTACATTTTTAACCCCTCAACTGGGTTAACTTGCACTTCCTTTTATTTTTCATTTCTTATCTTTCCTTTAAAAGAATAACCGGGTGTTACAAGTCCACCTCCCTTAAATAGGTTTCGTCCCCGAAACCTGTTATTCCTCGAACAGATGAGGGTAATGCTACCTCATTCTTCCTCAGTCTCCCATGTAGATTCAGATCCCTTCCTGTGCTTCCACTGTACACGCACAAGAGGAACCACTTTATTTCTCAGCCTCTTCTCTTTTCTATCGATGATTGCCACTGGTTGCTCCAGATAATTGAGCCTTTCGTCTACTTTGATATCCTCCAGTGGAACAATCATGTCTTCATCAGCTCAGCACTTTCTCAAATGAGATACATGGAATGTCGGGTGAATTCCATTTAACTCATCTGGTAACTCCAATCTATAGGCCACCTCTCCTACTTGAGCAATGATTCGGAAAGGGCCTATATACCTTGGGCTCAACTTGCCCCGCTTCTTGAATTGGATAATACCCTTCCAAGGTGAGACCTTCAACATAACCCGATCACCCACCTAGAACTCAATCGGTCTGCGTCGTTTATCAGCATACGACTTCTGTCTATCTTTGGTTGCTTTCATGAAGGCTTTAATCTTCTCAAGCTTCTTAGTTGTAGCCTTGATTACCTCGACGCTCCCCAATTCATTGTGACCAATATCACCCTGCACCTCCTACTATATAGCATCTCATAGGGTGGCATACCAATGCTGGCATGATAGCTGTTGTTGTAGGAGAATTCGGCTAACGGTAGGTGGTCATCCCAACTTCCCCCAAAATCAATCACACATGCCCGAAGCATGTCTTCCGATGTCTGAATGGTCCTTTCTGACTGACCATCAGTTTAGGGATGATAAGTCGTGCTAATATGTAACCTTGTCCCCATGGCGTCGTGGAATTTCTTCCAAAATTTAGATGTAAACCGGGTGTCATGATCAGACACAATAGACACCGGCACACCATGACAGTTACAATTTCCCTGATGAATAGGTCAGCCACCTCTCAGATGAATATGTCTCGCGGATTGGTAGAAAGTTAACACTCTTCGTCAGACGGTCAACAATCACCCATATGGCATCGTACCCTTTCGGAGTACGCGGTAGCTTCGTAATGAAATCCATGGTGATGTGCTCCCACTTCCATTCCGGTATATCCAAAGGTTGATTCTTCCCATACGGCTTCTAATGTTCGGCCTTCACCTGTAAGCAAGTAAGGCACTTACTCACATACCCCACCATATCGCGCTTCATACCCGACCACTAATAATCTTTCTTCATATCTTGATACATTTTCGTGGCACGAGGATGAATGGAGTATCGAGTCTTGTGAGCTTCATCCATAATCTTCACACATAGATCCCCAAAACAAGGAATCCACACCCGTCCAAATCGAGTTATAACACCAAGTGTGTTTTTACCCAATTCCCCAACCAGACCTCTCATCCTTTAAGAGTTAAGATGATCTTCTTGCAGTGACTCGTCTTGAAACTCTTTGACATGCTTCATTACATCAGAGGTCATGATCAGTTGATATGCTTTCACTTGAATTGGCTCGGGCCTCTCCTTTCGGGTAAGGGCATCAGCCACCATGTTAGCCTTGCCTGGATGGTAATGGATCTCGTAATCATAATCTTCTATGAGCTCCAAGCACCTTCTCTGCCTCGTGTTCAGGTCCTTCTACTCAAAGAAATACTTCAAGCTTTTGTGGTTAGTGAAAATGATGCACTTCGTCCCGTACATATAGTGCCTCAAAATCTTTAGTGCAAAGACCACAGTTGCTAGCTCCAAGTCATGAGTGGGATAATTGACCTCATGAACCTTCAACTGTGAGGATGCATAGGCTATAACCTTCCTCTCTACATTAACACGCACCCTAACCCCGAGTAGGAAGCATCTGAATAGACCACCAAATCCTCGCTTCCTTTGGGTAATGACAGGACAAGAGGTTGAGTCAACCTTGCCTTTAACTTGAGCTTGACCTAATACAAACTTCACATCTTTCCAGGTCAACTTGGTTAGTGGAGAAGCGATCTTGGAAAAGTCTTGAATGAATCTTTTATAGTAGCCCGCCAAGCCAAGAAACTAGGAATCTTGGATGGTGTCTTCGGTGACTTCCATTGCATCACTGCCTCCACCTTTGCGGGGTCTACCATAATCCCCTCGGGATTTACCACGTGACCTAAGAATTGAAATTCGCGCAACCAAAACACGCACTTAGAGAATTTGGCATACAACTTCTACCTTCTTAATGTCTCCAGCACCTCCCGAATGTGACCAGCATGCTCTTCTTCGCTCTTCGAGTAGATCAGGATATCATCATGAGCACAATCACTCATCTATCCAACATCGATCGACACAGTCAATTCATCAAATCCATAAGGCAGCTAGCGCGTTAGTTAGACCAAAAGACATAATGAGGAACTCGTAGTGTCCGTAACGCATACAAAAAGCGGTCTTAGGAATGTCTTGTTCCTTCACCTTCAATTGATGGTAGCCAGATCGTAGATCTATCCTCGAGAACCAACTGGCACCTTGGAGCTGGTTGAACAAGTCATCAATCCTTCGTAACGGGTACCGATTCTTCACCATCAACTTTTTCAGCTCTTGATAGTCAATGCACATTTGCATACTCCCGTCCTTTTTCTTTACAAACAATACCGGAGCACCCTACGGAGAGATACTCATGCAATAGGCTCATGAGTTCCTTCATCTCAGTCGGAGCTAATCGATAATGTGCTTTGGCAACGGTTGGGCACCGGGTATCAAATCAATTTGGAACTCAATCTCGCGATCCGTGGCACGTCAGGTAAGTCTTCTGGGAATGCGTTCTGAAAGTCGCACACCACTGGTACCTCAGATAATTGCGTACCGATGCATCCACATCTTTTACGAAGGCCAAGTAGGCACTACATCCACGTTTCATGCACTTCCCCACCACTGGCATCGAAATCACCTTCGGATCGTAGTAATGCGATCTCCATAAATCGTAACAAAACCCCCATCGGGTGCAACTAATCGAATCATTTTCTTGCGACATACGATGTTTGCTTGATAGGTTGCTAACCAGTCCATCCCTAGTATTACATCAAATCCACCTAGGGGCATCACGTGTACCTAGCAGCAAACCTATGACCTTCTAGTTCTATAGCACAGTCCTCTATCACATCAGTAATTCTAGTGGACTTGCCAATAGCGGTTTCTACATCGAATGGTTCACTGACATTTCTACTACTAATAGGCAACTTAGCACAGAAAGTAGTGGAAATAAAACTCCTACTAGCACCGGAATCAAACATACAGAGGCTCAAGTTTGGTTTACTAGACACATACCTGACATGAGATCGGGATCAGCTCTGGCTTCCTCCTGAGTCATGGTGTAAGCTCTATCACTAGCCCTCTACCCTCCTTCCTCCGGCTTCTTCTTTGCTCCGGAATTCTCCGCCCTCGGCTTCTTACAGTCTTTGGTCGCGTGGCCCTCCCCGCCACAGTTACAGCACTTCGGCGCCCTACAGTCTCTAGTGATGTGGCCAGGCTTGCCACACCTGAAGCATACATTCATTCCCATCCTGCACTCACCAGTATGCTCCCTTCCACACCTGCCACACTTTTTCAACCCTGATCTTGACGGCACCCCACGGTCGTCCACCTTCATCTTCTTGTTTTTTGGAGTGAAACCACCACGTCCAAACCTTTTCTCGTTCCAGTTCTTACCATTCCTACTCGTCTTCTTCACCTCCACCACAACCTCCTCTCGCTCATCATACAATCTACCCGCCAAATCCACCACTGATCGAAAGGTACCTGGCTGAGCAACAATCAGGTGCATGCGAATGTCAGCCGACAGTCCCTGGATGTACCTCTTGATCTTCCTCGACACCGGCTTCACCTGATCCGGCACCAGCCTCCCCATCTCATTGAATTTAATGGTGTACTACTGGTGGGTCATGGTTCCCACTTCAAGTTGCAAGAACTCCCCCTCGATTTTATTGAGTTCCCTGTGAGGACAGAATTCCTCGACCACCAACTTCTTCAGTTCACTCCACCTCATCCTTTCGATTGCCTTGCTACCCTCAACTTGGACAATATTGTCCCACCAACACAGCGTTGAATCAACGAAAGAGTGAGTTATGAACTTCACCTTCTGGTCCTCGCGGCACTCACTGATCTCCAAGACTGCCTCCATCTCCCTCACCCAGCGTGAGCGGCAGCAGCATTGCCATTGCCATCGAAATTCGGGGGCTTACACCTTTGGAACGTCTTATAACTGCACCCTCCGATCGCTACCCCCACTACATCATCCTCCTCCTCATCGGACAACACAGTCTTAGGCTCTGGTTGTTCCTCCTCCCTTCTGCTTCCCTTAACCATTGATCATTTTCTAGTCTCCTTCTCCTTCCTTTCCTCGCTTCTTACAGCCCTGATGACTTCAGTCACCATAGATGGTAAGACTGTCTGCATGACCTAGTGTACATCATCATCAATCGCCTCCCTAGCTGAGGCACTCAAGCTAGCATTTTCATTCTCCTCGCTCCGGTCATGAACCTCAGGGTTCTCATGGGTCGTCTTAGGAGCCTTAGCACTACTCCTAGTCACACATGGACGACCTCTGCTTCTAGGATTCTTGGAAGATTTCCGTCCACCCATCCTCTAACACGCTATAAGATTCAAACACTAACGCCGTCATTCAAGGTAATGGTGTACTACTGGTGGGTCATGGTTCCCACTTCAAGTTGCAAGAACTCCCCCTCGATTTTATTGAGTTCCCTGTGAGGACAGAATTCCTCGACCACCAACTTCTTCAGTTCACTCCACCTCATCCTTTCGATTGCCTTGCTACCCTCAACTTGGACAATATTGTCCCACCAACACAGCGTTGAATCAACGAAAGAGTGAGTTATGAACTTCACCTTCTGGTCCTCGCGGCACTCACTGATCTCCAAGACTGCCTCCATCTCCCTCACCCAGCGGTGAGCGGCAGCAGCATTGCCATTGCCATCGAAATTCGGGGGCTTACACCTTTGGAACGTCTTATAACTGCACCCTCCGATCGCTACCCCCCCACTACATCATCCTCCTCCTCATCGGACAACACAGTCTTAGGCTCTGGTTGTTCCTCCTCCCTTCTGCTTCCCTAACCATTGATCATTTTCTAGTCTCCTTCTCCTTCCTTTCCTCGCTTCTTACAGCCCTGATGACTTCAGTCACCATAGATGGTAAGACTGTCTGCATGACCTAGTGTACATCATCATCAATCGCCTCCCTAGCTGAGGCACTCAAGCTAGCATTTTCATTCTCCTCGCTCCGGTCATGAACCTCAGGGTTCTCATGGGTCGTCTTAGGAGCCTTAGCACTACTCCTAGTCACACATGGACGACCTCTGCTTCTAGGATTCTTGGAAGATTTCCGTCCACCCATCCTCTAACACGCTATAAGATTCAAACACTAACGCCGTCATTCAAGGTAATAACTCAGTTTATATCAAGTATAGTAAGTCCCTAATTACAGTGGCCAGTTGTGATTAGCCACTTACTCTACTCTTCATACCCCAAGTATTTCCTATCCTGACTTAATCAGTATCTAAATCTACTAGGAGCACATAAATTAAATAGCATGCGCACATAACACCGGTTAACATTAAGAAAAGACATACCTGATGGCACCTAGCTACTTGGGCTGACATCCCAACAATTGTCCCATTTTCAGTTTAAGTTTAGGTTTTTAATATTTATTCAACCCAATTCTCTTAAACTTTGGCTCTGATACCAACTTGTAAGGCCCCGTTCCCGGAGACCTCACAGTTGGTCATTTACAGCATTAAATACATTAAACAATATAAATTTACAAACTTAAGCAGCGGAATCATTTTTAGAAAAGCCATTCATTTCATTAGAACACTGTTGTTGAGCAATACACTATTGTTTAATCGAATACAAAAGACTGTTTAATTTGCATTGCAAAACAACAGCAATAACGAGTATGAATGGATGTCAGTCTTTCCCTGCCGAGTAGCTTCACCCTCGTGCCATCCTCAGCAATATTTACCTGCCAACTAAAAATGTACAAAAGTCATCGTTTCTGAGTGAATTCTAGTTTTAAAAGTAATAAAATACTTTCTGGTAAGATATACATATGAAAATACTCTTTTTTATGAAATTTCATCTCTTATATGTGAGCACACATTAACTATACAACTAGATAATGCTTCTTCTCTTTACTGTATGCCTTGCTTACTTTGTACTCTTTTATCTTTATCTTTCACTTTCTACGTGGACCAATGAGTAATATCCTAAACTATATGTCCGGGGGAAATGGTGTTGGGCCCTCAGTTCCCCCAAGGGTCTCTAAATACTGTATTTAAACCCCACCATGATGGAGTTTGGTATTGCAGTCATGAGAATGGTCATAGCATTGTTGTCGATGTCTATCTTCTTTTGGTCTTCGTCCCAATAGTCTTCAGCAGATTTTTCTATCATGGCACCGTTTCCACTCGGTGATGCCACCTTTGGCTTATAAAGGCCATTGACAATGGAGTTCCACATCTTGATGTCTTGGTATCTAATGAAGCCTTCCATTCTTCTTCTCCAAGACCTGAAATTTGCAGGAGTAATGATGGGAGCCTTTTTCATAGTTCCCATCTCTACTTCAGATTTGTTAAGGGCCATTTTAAGTGAGTGAGTTGTAGGGAGGAATGAAAAACAGGTTGATTTGGATGGTTAGATCATGCAATCAAGAGCCTAAGGAGCTCTGATACCAAATGCAGGATCGGTTAAAGTCACTTAACACTTGTTTTTCTCTCAAACTCACTTGAACAACACTCGGATGAAGATAGAGTCAATAAGATTGATCATAATATAGTAAGTAATAAAGAACACAGAAAGTAATTTTCAAGGTACTTGCATATATTGCTTCTCAACTCAATTATTACAAGACTCTTGCAAGCTTATCTTTTCAAGTTACAATGAGAAACTATATATAATACTACCTACAGCCGGATATACTTTGATACGAGCTGGGATCCGACACCTAAAGCGTATACCTCAAGACTATAGTTTAAGGTATCTCGGATAAAGTCTTATTTGAGATATGGTAGTCAGGACATGACCCTGACTTACCTTTTGTCACCAACTAAAGTTGGTAACATGTACTATCATAAAAGGTAAATAGTGGAATAAAGTATGGTCAACTAAATGGTTCTTTGAGAAAACGCCATACAGTATCAGAGGTCTGCAGCGGAGTATGAGAGTCCATACTTATGTCCACCGTTCATAGCAGTGTCTTTCGAAGGTTAAATGGCTTCGGAAGAACAAGTACTTCCGAAGCAACATATACTTCGGAAGAGGCTGCTTCTTTCGAGACTTGGGAACTTCTTCTTTTCTTCATACTTCGGAAGTAGTCTTCTGGTTGTTCTTCTAAGACTTGATCTTCGGAAGCATGCTCTTGACTTCGGAAGTAGAGTTCTGCTTTGGGATGTTGATCTTTCACTTTTTCATTGGAAGAACTTTACAACCTTCGGAAGTTCCATGCTAAGCTTCGGAAGCCTTTACATGTAGCTTCAAAATTATCTAAGTGATTTGGTTTTGGTTGCACCAGCCATCTTCTTGATCCAACAAACTTTCTCAGAATATCTTTCACAACATTTTTAGTTTCTCAAAATTTTCCAAAGTCCTAAATCATAGCAGAATCTATTTTCATGATTTTTACCATTTTAACAATATTTAGTAAAACTATTAGAAAATGTTCAAAAATTCCAATTCTTAAACAAAATGTTCTATTCTATTTTTCATGCTTTCTTTAAATTTTTTGAATAATTTATCTCATAGTTTAAATATTTTTCACGATTTTCAAATAACAGAAAATTTAAAATTTCATAACTTATGCATAACTTCGAATTAGGTCACAAAACTTTTTCTGCAAGTCTTATATATCATAAAAATCAAGATATAATTCTATCACTACTTTCCAGGTTCGGTTCTTCTAGCATGATATTTTCTTCCAAATACTAAAATAATTTATATAAATTATTTTACTTTTTGTAATAGCATCAAAATTTGCGAAATAATATCTCCTAATATTCCAACATATTCATAATATTTGTTCTCACAATCACAGTTAAATACATATCAAACCGAATTTAGTAAGTTGGCACATACATTTTCAACCTTTATTGATAATTTCTTTTATATATCTTTTGATTATCAATATTT
Source organism: Flaveria trinervia (assembly GCA_025506515.1). Classification (NCBI taxonomy): domain Eukaryota; kingdom Viridiplantae; phylum Streptophyta; class Magnoliopsida; order Asterales; family Asteraceae; genus Flaveria; species Flaveria trinervia. The sequence continues at coordinate 62,977,440 of CM046456.1, read as the reverse complement.
ATTCATTTCCTTCAGGTTTATAAAACCATTCATCATATCTTTCAAGAAAATTAACATAGTTGTAAGATAGTGTGAAGAACTTGTTGGTTTATTCATAGGGTTATTTATATGTGTTGTTTAAACACACACACACACACACACACACACACACACACACACACACACATATATATATATTATATATATATAATATATATATATATATATATATATATATTATATATATATATATATATATATATATATATATATATATATATATATATATATAATATATATATATATATACTTTGTAAACTTAACTAGTTATGGTTTAGGAATTAAAACCTTGATTTTGATAGCAAGAGAGTGATGATAATTGATGACAGCTTCTTTCTCCGATGGACCGAGTTGGGTGATAGTCTTTGAGCTTCAAAGTCTTGTTCTTCTTGCAACAATCGATTAGAAGATGATGAAGTTTGGTTGTGGTGACACTAAGTGGTAACTGAGAGCTTTAAAAAGAGAGAGTGAAGGTGTGGAAGTGACCGGGTTCAAGGAGATGATGGTGTCTTGGTGGTCGAGATCTTTGAGAGAATAGAGATGGTATGAAGTTAAAGATGTGAAGGTGATGGTGGTTGTAAAATGGCCTTCGGCCAAATGGTGTAGATATAGTGGAGTCTTCATGATTATTAATATGCTTAGGTGTTGAGGTGTCATTATAGCTTAGGTTAGTCATCTCTTTAGATTGCTATGTGGCGGATTTGAAGATGCCCAAGGTGTCCTAATATTGCTAGGTGTCAAGCAAGAAGACTAATTAGTCATCAAGTTATCATTACAAGTTTAACTAATACCTAGTGTGTTAATAGGATGGCTAAAGGCTCTAATGAACCGAGTCTTAAGATTAAATGGTTCATAGGGTTGAGGTTTAAGTGTATAAGATTTGCTTAGTTTTGTTTTGATGTCAAGTTTCTTAGATGTTGTATTGTATTGTGGTGTTTGGTTGGGTTGTATTTTTGGTTAGTTTGGTGTATGTGGGGTGTTAAAATGTTGAATATATTGATCAAATAATGTTTGGTATCTAAAATTTATGTATATGGATACATGCATACGTAAAATTTGTGCATGCATGCAACCATGCATACGTGCAATATATATATATATATATACACACATAAACACATATAATATATATAGGTTTAGTCAAATAATGATTAACATGTAGAAGAATTTTATTTCTATGTTACTTTGCCTAACCTTATTTTTAAGGGTCGTCACATTCTTCCCCCGAAAAAATAATATCGTCCCGAAATTTATTAGAGAGTAATACCTAAAGTTGAGGAGAAATTATCTGGTTACTGACTTCAAATAGGTGGGGATACTTTCTCATGATTTCATCTTCTCTTTCCCAAGTATATTCTGGACCTCTTTTAGCATTCCACTTAACTTTTACTATGGGAATCTTACTTCTTCTTAAACTTTTCACTTCTTTATCTAATATGGCTATTGGTTGTTCCATAAAATAAAGTTTCTTGTATATTTGTATTCTTGAACTGGAACTTTTAATGTCTCATCTGCTAGACATTTCTTTAGGTTGGACACATGAAAAGTGTTATGTATTTCACTCAATTCTTGGGGTAGATTTAACTTATATGCTATCGAGCCAATTCTGTCTGTGATTTCAAATAGGCCAACATACCTAGGGTTCAGTTTATTTCTTCTTTCGAATCGAACGATGCCTTTTGTGGGCGATACCTTTAAATAGACCTTATCTCAAATATGGAATTCCAATGGTTTTCTTCTTTTATTGGCATAACTTTTTTGTCGATCCCCGGAAGCTTTCAACTTATTTTTAATTTCAGGATCTTATTTGATATTTCTTGTATCAATTTAGGACCTGTAAGTTGTATGTCCCCTATTTCATTCCAACATAGGGGTGATCTACATTTTCTTCCATACAAGGCTTCGAATGGGGCTGTTCCAATACTTGAATGATAGCTGCTATTATAAGAAAATTCTATTAAAGGAAGATGTTTATCCCATTACCACCAAAATCCAATACACAAGCTCGTAACATATCTTCCAAAGTTTGAATTGTCTTCTTATTTTGACCATCTATCTATGGATGATATGCTGTACTTAGGATTATCTGAGTTCCTAAAGCTTTTTGTAAAGTCTGCCAAAATCTGGATGTGAATTTACTATCTCTGTCCGATATAATTAAAATGGGTATTCCATGGCTGGATACAATTTCCTTTATATAAATTCTTGCTAACTTTTCCATTTTATAATATTCCCTAATTGGTAGGAAGTATGCTGATTTGGTTAATCTATCTACTATATATAACACCTAGTTAATTATTTTCTTTGAAGCCGACGAAAGAAGAAAAGAAATAAAGTCCAAAGTCGAGGGACCAAACTCGCCAACAAGAGAAAGTTGGGTGAATTGAAGTATTTGAAGGGAGAGGGCAGTCCTTACCCTCCACACCCAAAATTCAACAAAGAAAAGAGAGGAGAAGAAAGGGAGAAAAGAGAGAAAAGGTTGGTTCGGGTGGATTCAAGTGAGCAAAATCATCGTGTAGCGGGTCCAAACAAAGCTCTACTTCTCGGTGTGATTTTTGTGAGTTCTAGGACACCTCTTTTAAATGTTTTTGGTCGATTTTGGGGCTGGAACACATGTGAAAACCCGTTTTTGTATGTGTGTGTGTTTGACCATTTGTATGTGTTTACGTGTGATGTGTTTGGAGTTTCTTTCCGGGCTTGTGCGTGCTTGAATGATGTTGTGGTATGCATTCCTAGGGTTTAGGATGGTTGATTTGGGCTTAGAATGGGTTTGGATGAGCTTGGAGGCCAAAAATGGCAGATTGGGTTTGGGATGAACTACATTCTGCATCAGTTAGGGCTAGGCGACTGAATGGAGGCCATAAGGCTGAATGAGGTGCGATTGAGGTTCATTCACACAATTAAGGTTTCATTCGCATAATTGAGGGTTCATTCGCACGACTAAGGGCCCATTCGCATAAGTGATCATCCGCATTAGTTTCATCCGCACAAAGTGTTCATTTGCATTTGTTCCATTCGCTAGAACTCATCCGCCTTGGTTCATCCACATTAGGTCCATTCGCATGGGTGTTCATTCGCGTAGGTGTTCATCCGCATTGGTCCATTCACATGATGCTCAGTCGCCTGGAGGCCATGCGACTGAAGGGTGCCCATACGCCCAAGTAGGGCTGATGTACACGAGGAAAACTTAGTTTACGTACTGACTTTCGGGGGAAAGTGCAGATGTAAGTTTTGACATGGAAGATTCCCGTAAGTTCATGTAAGATGACTGTTGTGATCTTAGAGGTTACGTTAGGCATGATTGTTGGACCAAAAGAACCAATGAGCCTGATCAAAAAAACCTCTAAGTCCCACAGGCATTATAACTGCTGAAGAAGATCACAACAGCTGAAGACATCAGCTGATTACAAGGTCTGAAGACAAGAACTGAAGACTACTACTGAAGACAAAGTCTGAAGTAAAGTACTGAAGACAAAGTCTCAAGACAAAACTGAAGACTACTACTGAAGACAAAGTCTGAAAGTAAAGTATTGAAGACAAAGTCTGAAGCTATCAGCTGAAGACAAAGTCTGAAAGTAAAAGTATGAAGAACAAAGTCTGAAGAACAAAGACTGAAGACCAAAGTGATCAGTAGTTGTCACAACAGCTGAAGTTATCAACTTCAGTAGTTGTGATGGTTTCCTTTCAGTACTTTTGTAAATTACTTTTCAGTAGTTATAGTTTCAGTAGTTTAGTTTCAGTAGTTTTATCTTTCTTGTACTTAGCACTCTGAGATGTAATCAGTAGTTGAGAACATTCTCAGTCGTTTGCATAGTTTCAGTAGTTTGAATAATTCTGTTAGATGTCACTATCAAGTGACATCAGCAGACGTCACATATCCTATATAAGGAATGTTGACCTAATTGTAAGTGTGACATTGAGCCACCACGAAAGCATATGAATGAAATATCTCTTTTATAGAATACTCTTTTTCTATAACCATTTACTGTTATATTGAATATCAATTGTGTTCTTGTGAATTATTTAATTCGTTGTTTGAATTTCCGCTGCTATACTCTCTAATCAATCAAACTTAGATCACTGACCCTAACAAATTGTATCAGAGCAAGGTTAATCATTGATCGATCTACCAATTGATCATTAAAACTGCTATTCGATATCTAATTTGATTGAATTAGCATATTTGCAAGAATTGGTTATAGATCATTGAATTTCTGCTGCTTTCGTTTATCTGCTTTGAGTTTTTTCTTGGTTCATATTGAGTTTGTTTGTTTTGCACTAAATCAGTTAAAACTGAATTGAATTTGGTTGAATCTGAGAATGACTACTCCTTCTAATGAGCCTCACAATACTGGTTCCTCAACCAAGCCTCCGATGTTGGTTAGGACTGAGTATAACATATGGCAACGAAGAATGCTTCATCACCTGTCTGTTAACAGTTCAGGTTATTGGACATCTGTGGTACATGGTCCAAACAAGCTTATGGTGAACAATCCGGAAACCAACCAAATGGTTCCGAAGAAGAAGGAACAATACTCAGATGAGGATCAAAAACTGTTTGAGATTGATGCTAAAGCGCATGGAATTCTGGCCATGGCAGTGCCGAATGAAATCTATTCTGGGCTTATGCATCATGAAACTGCTCATGACCTCTGGAATGCATTGAAGGAACAATTTGGTGGAACAGATGAGGTCTTAGAAAACAACAGAGAAATCCTTGCCCAACAATATGAGACATTCTCTCATAGGAAGGGTGAGTCACTGACTCAACAGTTTGAGCGTTTTTGTTGTTGATCTCTGAGCTGAAAATGGTCAAACATGAATACACTGATAGTCAGATGAACAACAGATTCCTCAGATCACTGCCTGAGAGATGGAACACATATACCATCATCCTACGCTCCAGTGCAAATCTGGATAGTCTATCTCTCACCCAACTCCATGGGAAACTGCTTACATTTGAAAGAGAGATAGAGCAGAAAAGGAAACTGGCATCATCAGGAAAGCTCACTGATTACTTTGTACCAGGGAACACTACCTTGGTTTTTCATGAGTCAGAATATGCTGCATTAGAAAGCAATTATGATGAGCATATAGATTTCTCCTCAAACGGTTCAGATCATGCTTTTGTTAGTGTTGACAGTCAGTCAGGCTCTAATAGTGACAATTTGTCTCCTTATGGATGATTTAAAAGGTTTGCTGATGATGACTTAGAAGAGATGGATATTCTGAGCCAAATGGCCTTGATTAATATCAGATCTCAAAAGTTCTACAAGAGAACTGGTAGGAAATTCCCAGGACTCTCTGGCAAAACCAAAGTTGGTTTTGACAAGAGTAAGTTGAGGTGTCACAAATGCCACAGGCTTGGACACTTTGCAAGAGAGTGTAGATCATCTGGATCTAACTCCTCTGCACCCTTTGTGACTTTTCCAAGCAATAGTCCACAAAACAGAGGGCAACATCCTGCTAGTTCTGGTCATCATTCACAACCTATATCTCCTGCATATTTTGTCCGTCAGGGTTCAATGTCATATCCATATCCCTGTTATTAAATGCCACACCCAAATCCGGTTCAAGTTCCTATTGCACAACAACCTCAAGCCCTACCTGAGCCTCTACCATCTCAATCATCTCAATCACAACCTCATCACAGCTTCTTCACCCCTGGTATTGTTGACTGGAGCAGTTTACTAGATGATCTCTCTGGTAATGAGCAATTATTTGCTGGTGATGGTCAACATGGTGGTGAACATCCTTTTGGGAATCTAGCTCTTATGGCCCTGGAATCTACTGATAGTTCATGCTCCAATGCATCTTCATCACAGGTAACCCAGGTATCCTCTAAGGCTAAGGCCAAGCTATGTTCTGAATCTTGCATAGCTGCATTTATCTCTATTAGAGAGGCAAATGTAGCTTTATAAATCAAAATCTAGAGCTTGAGCAAACCCTTTCCAAAAGAAAAGCTGAATATGAGTCTGTCCTTAAGGATAAAGATGATGAGATTTATAAGCTTAAATGCAAATTAAATGATGAAAAGGCTAAGCTAGAGCTCATTCTTGAGAACCATAGAGATCTCAAAGAAAAACTTGCAGTTACCCAAGTTGAGTGTGACCGCTGGGTATCATCCTGCAAGGGATTTGAAATGCTGCTCAGCAAGCAATCTGCTTCGAATGTGAAGTTTGGAATAGGTTACAACCACATTGCACCACCTACAGATTTTACACCAAAACCAATAGTAAAATCTGAAGGTGAAAGTAATTTCCAAACCACATCATCATGTGCATCATCCTAAGTGATCACCCAAAATCACAAGATGAAATCAGTGTTGATACCTCAGCAAATCAATTGGCTGATGGGTTAACTACTGATAAGCACATAAAGCTGAGTACTTCAGATGTTGTCCCCCAAAGTACCTCAAGTACTGAAGGGCAAGTCACAACATGAAAAGCATTTCAAATCAGCTGAAATAAAAGGATTAACAACTGCTGATAGAAAATAGCTGAAGAACAAGTCTTCAGTTGTTACAGATCCTTCAGTACTAAACAAAAGTACTGAAAGGAGGAAAGTATTGAAGAGCATACCTTCAGTAGTTTTCACATACCAGTTGATCAATCCAAGATGAAGAATAAGCCATGTGAAATATGTGGTAAATTCAATCATCTTTCTGATGAATGTTGGTACAGAAGGGTTCCAAACTCAACAGAGATAAGCTCATTAAAATCCAGGTGGATGAAATGAAAAATGAGTTTGAGACTAAGTTTGTACCACAGTCATCCCTTTGTGATAACCTAAGCCTTCAACCCAATCCAAAAAGAAGGATAGGGTTTATCATAAAACACTGATAGTGCTCCTCATAATAAACATCAGACTAAGTCTGTGAATTTTAAGGAGGAATGGTGGGTCATAGGACTCATCAAACACAAGTACTGATATGTCACAAGAGCTGAAAGCTTTAGCTACAAATCTGACACAACTTGTTATGATGGTTCAAACATTTGTTGGGGAGAGTTAACCAACTAGATGCACCTATGATCAAACCACTGAAAAGGCATTCCAAGCCCAAATCCAGGAATCCATTTCAGCACCATCTCCTTCTTCATCAGCTGTTAATCATAAGAAACAAGTTATGGTAATATGTTGATGAAAACAGACCCAAAACCAAAAAGGTTTGGGTCTCAAAACCTAACTAGTTCTTTATGATGAATGCAGGGTTCTTCAGCATGTCAAAGGAGCATCTGGTATGTAGACAGTGGAGGATCTATGCATATGACTGGGAGCAGTTCTCTTCTTAATGACTACTCTCAAGGAAAGAAGGGATTTGTTTCATTTGGAATGATGCCAAGGGTTACATCATCGGAAAGGATATGTGTCTAATGGACAAATCAGGTTTGATGATGTTAATCATGTGGAGAATCTCAAGTATAATCTGCTGAGTGTCAGTCAGATGTGTGATAAAGGGCATGTTGCACTTTTCATAAGCTAGAACTGCAGGATTCTGTCTTCCTAAGTTCTGAGGCTGATTGACAAGGTATTGGATGAACATACTCTCCTGAAGGCCAACGGGATTGGAAGAGTGTATGCCTTGGATTTGTCCAAGAAGATTGATTTGAAGGATCATCCTTGCCTGTTCTCCAAAGCCTCTCTCAGGAATCTAAACTGTGGCATAGAAGGCTGGGTCATGTCAATCTCAAAAACATGAATCAGCTGATCCACAATAGTTTAGTGAGAGTCTACCAATAAAGGAGTTCCACTGTGATGAAACCTGCACTGCTTGTTTGAAAGGAAAACAACACAAAGTCTCATTTCCTCCTATTGAAGAACTAAGTCCACTACCTGCTTGCAGTTACTGCACATGGATGTATTTGGTCCTGTGAGAGTGATGAGCATGGCAAAGAAGAAATACTGTCTGGTAATTGTGGATGATTACTCCAGATTTGTATGGACTTTCTTCTTGCATTCAAAGGATGAGGTTGCTCAGACGATTATAAACTTTGTGTTGTATGTTGAGAAGAAGTATTCCCTATCAGTCAAGTGTATAAGGAGTGATAATGGAACTGAATTCGGAAACCATACACTTGATGATTTTTATCTATCAAAAGGAATCAAGAGGCAGTTTAGCATCCCAAGGACTCTAGAACAAAATGGAGTAGTGGAGAGAAAGAATAGGACCCTAATTGAAGCTGCACGGTCTATGTTGGCTGACTTTGGTTTGCCATTGACCTTTTGGGCTGAAGCTGTTAACACAGCTTGCTATATGCAGAATAGAGTATTAGTAAATCAGAGGTTGATGAAGACTCCATATGAACTTCTACATCATTTGGCTCCTCTAATTTCATTCTTCAAAGCCTTTGGGTGTCCTTGTTTCATTCTAAACACAAAGGATCAACTCCACAAATTTGATCCTAAGGTGGATGCAGGGTATTTTGTAGGTTATTCATCCACATGCAAGGCTTACAGAGTCTTCAACTGCAGAACAAAGTTAGTTGAAGAAACCTTGCATGTGAAATTCAATGAATCTCCTAAGGATAAAATTCCACAAAACCCTGTGGAGTTGTTTGATCTGGACATACTGCAATATGTTCCTTATCAACCTCCAGCTGTTGCAGATCTTGTGGATAAATCATCTTCTACAGCAAGTCTTCCACCTGGTGGTACTGAAGATGATGATGATATCAGTACTCACCTTTTCAAGTTTAGTGACCAACTGCCTGAGTCCACTAAACTTGATGTTCTTGTAGCTTCAGCAGCTCCATCCACAACAAATGCTGATGAGATTTCTGACTCCTCTACATCATTTGATTTGCTATCTCATACTTGGTTTCCAGTGTCTGGATGAACATCTGCTGCTGTTGAACCTGCTACAAACACTTGCACTGATCTTATAGTGTACCAAGAGCTGAAGAATCACCCCATGTCTCAAATCATTGGTGATATCAATGCTGGTGTCTCAACCAGAAGTCAATTGTCTAACTTCTGCTTCTATGCTCTCTTCATCAGTCAGCTAGAGCCAAAGAACTATCATGTTGCTTTGAGAGACAATGGATGGGTTGAAGCCATACAGCTTGAGCTACTTCAGTTCAAAAGGTAGCAAGTGTGGGAACTGGTTCCTCTACCCCCAGGTAAGTGTGCAATAGGCACTAAATGGGTGTTTAGGAATAAAACTGATGAAAATGGGCTTATTGTCAAGAACAAAGGCAAGACTGGTTGTACAGGGTTTTCACAAGAAGAAGGTATTGATTATGATGAAACCTTTTCCCCTGTAGCCAGACTAGAGGCAATTAGATTGTTCTTAGCCTATGCTGCATTCCACAATCTTAAAGTTTTTCAAATGGATGTCAAAAGTGCATTTTTATATGGTAAAATAAAAGAAGAGGTTTATGTGTGTCAACCACCAGGTTTTGAGGATAATAAACATCCTGATTGGGGTATAAACTTGATAAGGCTCTTTGTGGGTTGAAGCAAGCTCCTAGAGCCTGGTATGAAACACTTTCAAATTTTCTTCTTAAAAATAATTTCACTAGAGGCTCCATAGATAAAATTTTGTTTATAAAGAAAGTGGATCAGCATAAGCTACTTGTTCAAATTTATGTTGATGATATTATTTTTGCATCCTCTGATCACCAGTTGTGTGATGATTTTACAAGTCTATGCAACAAAAGTTTGAAATGAGTGCAATGGGAGAATTACAGTTCTTTCTAGGCTTGCAAATGAAACAAAAGGCTGATAGAACTTTCATTCATCAGTCAAAATATACAAAAGATCTTTTGAATAAGTTTGATTTACAAAATTGTAAGCCCTGTTCTACTCCCATGTGCAATACCATACAACTGGATGCAGATCAGAAAGGTAAAGCTGTTGATGAAACACTTTACAGATGTATGATTGGATCCTTGATGTACTTAACAGCTTCTAGACCAGATATCATGTTTGCAACTTGTGTTTGTGCTAGATTTCAGGCTGCTCCTAAAGAGTCTCATTTGATTGCTGTCAAGAGGATCTTTAGATATCTACAAGGTACACAATCTCTAGGTCTTTGGTATTCCACTGGACACTCATGCAAATTAGTTGCTTTTTCTGATAGTGACTATGCAGGGTGTAAGTTAACTAGAATGTCAACTTCTGGTGCATTTCAATTCCTAGGCAACTGTTTGATTTCTTCGCAGAGTAGGAAACAAACATATGTTGCTACATCCACTGCTGAAGCAGAGTACATTGCTGCTGCAAGTTGTACATCTCAGGTACTTTGGCTTCAAAACCAATTATTGGATTATGGCATTACAGAGACTAAGACTTATTAATGGATAGTGCTTCAGCTTGGTTTGTCAAGAATCCAGTCCAGCACGCTAGGACCAAACATATCGAGATCAGACACCATTTTATTAGGGATTGTTTTGAAAAAGGTCTGATTGATCCAAAGTTTGTGCCTAGTGCTGATGAGCTTGCAGATATATTTACTAAGCCTTTGGATAGTTCAACTTTCCAAAACCTTGTGTTAAGGCTTGGTATGCTGCAGCTAGAATAAGTGATAACTACTGATGATCTCAGTAAACAAGTACTGATGATCATTAGTAAACATGTCACAATATGTACTAATTATGTTAAAAGAAACTAATGCAGTTACAACTACTGATGTAGTTATAACTCATGTGTCAGTAAAACAGATAAGTACTGATGTCCTATGAAACAACTGAAATCAGCTAAAAAGTCTGATGATAAGTGTTGAGGACAGTATGAAACAGCTGAAAAGCTAAGAATGACGAAAACTACTGATGAGAATTTTCACTTCAGTCGTTTCCACAACTGCTGTTTCACTCTAAACAGCTGATGCAAACCATGTCTTCAGTTTCACAACTACTGATGACTAATACCAAGTCCTTAGTGTTTACAACAGCTGAAGACAAAACCAAGGTTTTCTGTAGTTTCACAACTACTGATGACTAAAACCAAGTCTTCAGTTGTTTTCAAACATCTGATAGTTAAAACCACGTCTTTAGTGTTTTTTCATAACAACTGATGCAAACCAACACTTCAGACATTTTCTTTTCAGCCTTCTTAAACCTATAATACCTGCACTTATAGACAAACGTTTCATTAGCCGTTTTCAAACCTTCTCTCTCAACAATGGAGACCATGAAACTCAAACCCCGACACAACTGTGTTGCCTACCTTTCGAAATTGGCCTTCTGAACTAGTTGACACTGCCATCGATCTTATGGTGGATTCCCCATACAGAACAGCCTTCTTCTGAATCCTACCATATATCCTGACTCTTTATCCTAGTTCTGGACCAACGTCTCTGTAATAACTGGTGAGGATGATAGAAAAATCACTCTCCAGTCGTTGTGAACCAAAAACGGTGCTCATCACCCCCGACATCATTCGCAAAACCCTAAATTTGCATGATGGCACCTATCCTAAAGATACCCGAAAGGCACCACTGATATGTCTTTTATCCATAACGGGTATGAAAGCGACCTAAGTGCAACAAACATACTTAAAAAGCACTTCCATGATGCTGAACGTCTTATCTTTCATATGGTAAATGTCTGCCTTGCATCAAAGACATCTTCTTGGGATCAGATGTCTTCCCGATGGCAACAGGTATTATTCTCTATCCTTGAACGCTAAAATCTAAATTTTTCTGAGATAGTGTTCATGGAACTAAAGGATTGGCTCAGAAACCTATGGCAAATAGATGGATATTTATCCTAGGTTTCTGATGGCCATAATTTTGAATCAATTACAATCTGATGGACTTGTGGTCTTGGAGTCCCTGCTCCAGGTTTTAGCTGAGGTATACTCCCGACATAACTCAGACCCTACTCTTAAAGGGGCTCCCGGATGCTAAAACCCAAGCAGAGGGAACCCACAACCTCCACTTCCAGATCCAAAGTCCCCACCAACCCAAATCAAAAAGCCAAAAAGGCTACTCAGGGAGATGAGTCCCCTGAGGATGCCCCTGTACCACAAACCAGGAAATACATACTGGTTATAACCCCCCAGTCATGTCCACGACTCAACCTGCTGAAGCCGCACAGGTATCCTATCAACAGGATCCTGTTGCAACCACAATTTGGGATCCCACATTTCTGGAGCTCTCTCAATTGAGAGGGTACCATTGAAGAGCACCTCTCTCCCGGGTGCATTCTGCTTCAGACCAACCTCCACATGCAACCGCCTCTCAAAGCCCAACATGATAGTTGCTAAAGTGCTGAGTCAGTTGCATTCCTCACCCCCCCAAAGAAACCACTACCACTAGGAAAACCTCAACTATTGAGGGGAGGACCAAATGTTTCTGAAACTCACAACACAGGGGTACAATGTTCAATCTCCAAGTGTAGAAACGGAGAATAAAACATCTGGTAAGGCTGCCACTTCTAATGATTCAGCAAATGATCAGGATGAAGTTGGTAACATCCATAAGACCTTACCAAAGGCAACTACCAATGAAGGACATAGTCCTAAGCAGGAAGTCCCCAGTACCAAGAACAAGGCACACTGCTTCTACTGATATACACTCAAGAATGTACATCCTGATGATGACTGGGCTTTTTAAATGATGTTGTATTAGCCCATAATACCATCCTTGAGACTGAGGTGAGCAGACTCAAAGAGTGTTAGCAAACATGTCTCAGGATCAAAGTCCATCTACCTCACAAAACCCACATGTAACTGAGCCACCAGAACTACTTTGCACCACCTCTCAGGGACAGAACCCATCTGAGCAGAGGTTGCTATCTTCAAAATAACTTACAATTCATCACTCCCATCTCATGAATAGTGCAGAAAGCAATTGAGGAGAGGTATCCTCAAATCTACAAAACCCTCATTGATGGCTGTTAACAAATCTCTTGTGCCTTTCAAACCCCTGATTCCAATGCAAACAAAAAGGGGTGGAGACTTCCAAGCTAAGGCAGTGAGAGAAGAAAAGAAAAGAAAAAGGAGTTGATGATGACAAAGACATGCAAAATACAGAGAAGGCGGTGGGAAGGAAAATGATCTCAAAACAGCTATCACTATAAAAGAAAGAAAAGTGTTTGAGTCAAACGCTGATGAAGATAACCTTAGAAGATCTTGTCAAAATGCTAATGAAGTCACCGAAGAACCATGGAAAATTATAAGATTCAGATCTTTCGACAGGTCATGACACAGATTGTTAGGATCTCAGCCCTTGGTTTATCGATTGAACAGATATAGCAGCGGAATAGCTCAGAATTAGACAAATTCAAACAAGAACAATTGATATAAAACGATAAAAGAATTTTGTTATAGAGAGAGAAATATCCGACAAAAGGAATATTGCATTAAGATTGTCGGCCTCAAAGGCACGATTACAGGTGAGTCATCTTCCTTATAAAGGAAAGAATGACGTAGGCTGATGTCACCTGAAAGTGACATGTAACCGTTTTATAACTACTGATGTTTAACAACTACTGAAGATGTCAACAACTGACATCTTCTTACAAATGTTCCTAAGTGTTAAAACTTCATTTACAACTACTGAAAAACATAAAACTACTGAAACTACAACAACTGAAGAACAACCTCTTCAGTTGTTTACAAGTACTGAAAAGAAAAATAAACAAACTACTGAAAGGAAAAGAAAACTACTGAAGAAGAAAAACCATCACAACAACTGAAGAAGCCCTCTTCAGCTGTTGTCATCAGCTGTTAACATCAGCTGATGTCTTCAGTACTTGAACATCAGACTTTGTCTTTCAGCTGTTGATCTTCAGTCTTTGTCTTCAGTACTTGTTGAAGTCTTCAGACTTTAGATCTTCAGCTGTTGTCTCAGTCTTTGTCTTCAGTACTTCAGACGTACTTCAGCAGTTGTATTCTTCAGACTTTGTAGAACAGCTGATCAGGTCTTCTTCAGCTGTTGTGATGTCTTGTGGGACTTAGAGGTTTCTCTGATCAGGCTCATTGGTTCTTTTGGTCCAACAAACTCCCCCTGAACCAATGCAGCCAAAACCTCTAAGTTATTGACGAGTCCCACTTATTTTGGCAGATAGATTGGTCTCTTAATCCTCTTGATCAGATGAGAAGTGACCCTTTTTCAGCACCGGCCTGGGAAGAAGTCTCTGATGATCTGTTTGGCATGATATGGTTGGGAGCTCTGTTGGGGACTTGGACACCGAGCTGTTGCCCCAACCATGAGATCTACTTCCCGTGTATCAGCCTATATGATTCCCTGGTGTAAGCCCTTAAAAACATGATTTGCTCATCCATTGTCAGCACCTCGGGCACACCATCAAATAATCCTTCTCGGCCATACACTTCAGATATGTACTTGGCCTGTTTTCCATTCTTGAGCTCAACCGTGGTTATTTGTCTATAAGCAAACTCATCTGGATGAGTTCCTTCTAAGAGCAGGTTGAGCTCTTCTTGTTTGAAGTTTTCAAGTCGTTTGTAAACCAATCCCTTCTTTATAATTTTGTTCTCTAACATTTTGAGGTGGTTGTTTGGCTTCATAGGCTTTCTTGAACTCTTCAACAATTTCCCAAGGGGACACTACAAGCACCACAGTGATGTCTTCGTCGACAACTCTCTTCACTTGGCCCTTGTATCTTGAAGGAATTTCTTTCTTGACAATCCGTGTGCCACCCTAGGATCAGGCCATATCCTTACTCTTTCCCTTTGGTATTGAAAGGTATTAGCAAGGGTGTACAATCTTAATACTTCTTTCTTCATGCTGATCATTGAAGAGGATGTAGCATATGCTTTGTCAATGCTTTTCAGCATTTCCTCATCATGTTTTTGCATCTGTTCCTCTTCAATCTTTATCATTACATCATGCATTTGAGAAGCAGGAGTGATGGACATTGGTTTAGCCTTAGGCAAAGTAATGACTGCAGAGAGTGGCAGTCTGTCTTCATCCTCCTCTTCATCTTCATCAGGCCTCAGTACCTTTCTTTTCTTTTGGCTAGGTACATCACTGGCATGGGTTTTAGGGGTAAAGGATTTGGTTTTGTGGGTTGGATGGTTGGTTTAGAGGGTAAAGGAGTTGTTTTAGTGGGTTGTGGAGATAGTGATTTTGAGGATTGAGGCTTTTCAGACTGTTTTAGCATTTTGGCTGTAAGGGAGGCTTTGGTAAATTTTGTCAGTTCTTTTCGATTCCCAACCCCAGCTTCATTCAATACCTCAATCACTAAACCTTTGGAGTATTCTTCAGACGAACAAATCTTGGTGGTTATTGCCAAGATGTTGTCCCTGGTCCAGGCCCTTATTTCCATTAGAGATCTTCCCAAGTATTTAGCTATAAATCTGATCATTATCTCCAGCCTTTCTCTTTCTAAGGCATCATAGCTAGCCCATCTTGAATTGATCTCCTCTGTTTCCATCCTTCTGATCTCGGAGTCTAGTTGTTTGATGTCAAAACCCTGCCTATACAACTGCTCAATGATTTTATCCATTGAACGGTTATGGTTGGCGTCAGCTTCTTTCACCATATCCTTCAGCTCCTTCTCCTTCTCAGACTCTCCTTTTCTCTTTTGATATGTGACATGAAAGTCTTTTTGACTTTCATTCACTTCAGCTCCTTCACACTCTCCTTCTCCTTCTCATTTACAACCTCAGATTCTTTCGCCTTCTCCCCATCTATCCTCTTCCTTTTTCCTTTAACTAACTGACTCTCCCCCTTTTTGGTTGCATTGGGTGCAAGGGTTTGAGCAGTAGAAGAGAAGGATTTAGTCACCAACTCCTCCACCAAGGGTTGTATTATTGTAGGAAGCCTCTCATCAATGGCTTTGATCACTATATCTGTGATCATGGGAGTGATGAGAGGTAGGGAATTTTGAAGGGTAGCAACTGATTGATCAGGATGGTTCTGTTCCTGAGAATCAGTGCCGAAAGCAGAGGCTGGTGGCTTGGAAGTATATACTGGCTCAGTGTGTAGGGGACCTTCAGAAGAAGGTGCCATCTGTGGGTGTATTGTGGTGGCAGATGGACTTGCATCCTGAGACATCTTGGCCAGCAGCTCTTTGAGTCTGCTAACCTCATCCTCTAGAATGGTGTTTTGAGCAACTACATCATAGAAGAAGCTCAGGTCATCATCAGTTGTGACTGAATCACCTGACCTCCTGACAAAGTCAGAATGAACATGCCTTGAGTGTAGATCAATGTAGCATGTGCCCCTTGTTCTCGGTTCTGGGGACTTCCAGCCTCAGGACTATGTCCTTCATCAGCTGTTGCCACTGGTGAGGACTTAGAGATGTTACCAACTGCATCCTGGTCATTTGCTGAGTCAGGAGCAGTGGCAGCCTCACCAGAAGTTCGCACCTCCTTATCTACACTAGAAGATGGAACATGATAACCCCTGTGCTGTGGGTTGACAGAAGCATTGTGATCCTCCCCCTCAGGTGTTGAGGTTATCCCAGTAGTAATTGGTGTCTGGTGGGGGGTGAGGAATGCAACTGCGTCAGCACTTTTGCAACAATGATAGTAGGGCTTTGAGGGGCGGTTGCATCAGGAGAGGGTGTGGAAGCAGTGTGCACCCGGGACAGGTGGTGCTCTTCAATGGTAATCCCCTCAAGTGAGGAGGATCCCAGCATTGTGGCTTCCCTTTGAGTGGTTGCTTCAGGTTCCTTTTGAGAGGAAACCTGAGCGGCTTCAGTTGGTGGAGTCACAGTCTCTACTGGGGGTTATTTCCAGCAGAGATAACCTGCGTTGGTGCAGCAGGAGCATCCACAGGGGACTCAATTCCCTGAGTAGCTTTCTTAGGCTTCTTCTTTGTGGGTTTGGAGGGGACTTTGGATTTGAGGTGGAGGCTGTGGGTTCCAGCTGCGTGGGTTTGCGCAGCTTGGCAGCCTGTTTGAGAGTTTGGTCAGTGTTGTGTCGGGAGTATACCTCCGGCAATACAGCCAAAGCAGGGACTCCCAGACCAACTAGTCCCTCAGCAGAAAGCTGATTCTCTATTATGGCCATTATAAACCGAGGATATAGTATCCAACGGTTAGAAAGTGGTTTTGTGGCCATATCCTTGAGTTCAAGAAAAATTATTTCAGAAAAGTTTAGTGGTTCTTGTTCAAGGATAGAGAACAATACCTGTTGCCATCTGGAAGACAGTTGATCCCAAGAGGAAGTCTTCGGAGCCAGGCAAACATTTACCATATGAAATAATAATCGTTCAGCATCTGGAAAATGTTTCTTCAGGATTGTTGAAGCACTAAGATCACCCTGATATCCATGTTGTCCAAAGGAAAGATCAAGTTGGCGCTTAGGATATCCAACAGGGTAGGCAGCATCATCTAACAGTAATATTTGGCGGATGGTAGCAGTAGAGATGACCACCTTATGCGAGTTGATAGATGAAAGGATAGATTCTCCATTAACGGTCGCATTCATCCAGAACTGACGTAGCGAATCGGCATAAATGATTGGATTTAAAAGGAAAGCCGTTTTTAGTGGGGATTGGACCATAAGATCTATAGCATTTTCAAATTTGGTCCAGAAGGGCGATTTTGTAAGGTACGCGACACAGTTGTGTCGAGGTTGAGTTGCATGGTCGCCATTAATGAAGGTGAAAGGTTTTCAGAGCTTTTGAAAAGTTAGGTCGTGAAAGAATGAAAACTCTGAAAGAGGGATCAGGTATATATAGGGTACGGGTTATGAAACGACTGAAGGTTTTGGTGTTAGTCATCAGTATTTGAAGCTACTGATGACGTGGTATTAACTTTCAGACGTTTGAAACGACTGATGGTATTGGTGTGGTCAGCAGTTATAAAACAACTGAAGACATGGGTTTACTATCAGACGTTGAAACAACTGAAGTCTCTGATTTAGGCATCAGTAGTTTTAAAAACTACTGAAGACAAGTTGGACTTCAGATGTTGAAACAACTGAGGACTTGGTATTAGTCATCAGTAGTTGTGAAACTACTGAAGACCGTGGTTTTGCCATCAGTTGTTGTAAACAACTGAAGACTTGGTGTTAGTCATCAGTAGTTGTGAAACTACTGAAGACATGGTATTGCTTCAGTTGTTATAAAGAAACAGCAGTTTGTGAACTACTGAAGAGAGAGTACTCATCAGTAGTTGTCGTCAATTCATAGCCTTTCAGCTGTTTCATACTGTCCTCAACACTTACTCATCAGCTTTTAGCTGTTTTCAGTAGTTTCATAGGACATCAGTACTTATCTGTTTCTACTGATTTCAGTAGTTGTAACTACATCAGTAGTGTAGAACAGATAAAGTACAGTACTTAAAGCATTTAGCCTTCAGTAGTTATAAAAACTACTGAGGGTAAAATAACTCATCAGTACTTATATGTGACATGGTTACCAATGATCATCAGTAATTACTGAGATCATCAGTAGTTGTCACTTATTCTAGCTGCAGCATACCAAGCCTTAACACCAGGTTGTGGAAAGTTGAACTATCCAAAGGCTTAGTAAAAATGTCTGCAAGCTCATCAGCACTAGGCACAAACATAGGATTAATTAGACCCTTTTCAAAACAATCTCTTATAAAATGATGTCTAATTTCTATATGTTTGGTCCTAGAGTGCTGGACAGGATTTTTGACAATGCAAAGAGCTGAAGCACTATCCATTAATAATGGAGTCTTAGTCTCTGTAATGCCATAATCCAAAAGTTGATTCTGAAGCCAGAGTATTTGGGATGTACAACTTGCAGCAGCAATGTACTCGGCTTCAGCAGTGGATGTAGCAACAGATGTTTGTTTCTTACTCTGCCAAGAAATCAAACAGTTGCCTAGGAATTGGCATCCACCAGAAGTTGATTTCCTGGTCAACTTACATCCTGCATAGTCACTATCAGAGAAAGCAACTAATTTGCAAGAATGTCCAGTGGAATACCATAAGCCTAGAGATTGTGTGCCTTGCAGATATCTAAAGATCCTCTTGACTGCAATCAGATGAGACTCCTTAGGTGCAGCCTGAAATCTAGCACAAACACATGTAGCAAACATAATATCTGGTCTAGAAGCTGTTAAATACATCAAGGAACCAATCATACATCTGTAAAGGGTTCATCAACACCTTTACCTTTCTGATCAACATCCAATTGTGTGGTGTTGCACATGGGAGTAGAACAAGATTTACAGTTTTGTAAATCAAACTTATTCAAAAGATCTTTTGTGTATTTAGACTGATGAATGAAAATTCCATCAGCTTTTTGTTTGATTTGCAAACCTAGAAAGAACTGTAATTCTCCCATTGCACTCATTTCAAACTTCTGTTGCATTAAGGTTTGGAAATCCTCACACAATTGGGGATCAGAGGATGCAAATATAATATCATCAACATAAATTTGAACAAGTAGCTTATGCTGATCCACCTTCTTAATAAATAAAGTTTTATCTATGGAGCCTCTAGTGAAATTATTCTGTAGAAGAAAGTTTGATAAGGTCTCATACCAAGCTCTAGGTGCTTGTTTCAACCCATAAAGAGCTTTATCAAGCTTATATACCCATTCTGGGTGCTTATTATCCTCAAAGCCTGGTGGTTGACACACATAAACTTCTTCTTTTATTGTACCATATAGAAAAGCACTTTTGACATCCATTTGGAAAACTTTAAGATTGTGGAGTGCAGCATAGGCTAAAAACAATCTAATTGCCTCCAGTCTGGCTACAGGGGCAAAGGTTTCATCATAATCAATACCTTCTTCTTGTGCAAACCCCTGCACAACCAGTCTGGCCTTGTTCTTAACAATTAGCCCATTTTCATCAGTTTTATTCCTAAACACCCATTTAGTGCCTATTGCACACTTACCTGGGGGTAGAGGAACAAGCTCCCACACTTGCTGTTTCTTGAACTGAAGAAGCTCAAGCTGCATGGCTTCAACCCATCCATTGTCCCTCAAAGCAACATGATAGTTCTTCGGCTCTAGCTGACTGATGAAGAGAGCATAGAAGCAGAAATTGGACAACTGGCTTCTGGTTGAGACACCAGCATTGATATCACCAAGGATTTGAGATATTGGGTGATTTTTCAGCTCTTGGTAAACAATCAAATCTGTGCAAGTGTTTGTAGGTCTTCAGCAGCAGCAGATGTTGATGCAGATTCTTGAAACCATGAAGATGGTGGCAACTCAAATGAAGTTGAGGATGCAGAAATCTCATCAGCATTTGTTGTGGATGGTGCGGCTGGAGCTACAGGAGCATCAGGTTTAGAGGACTCAGGCAGTTGATCACTAAACCTGAAGAGGTGATTACTACTATCATCATCATCTTCAGTAGTAACACCAGGTGGTGAACTGTTGACAGGAGCAACAGCAGGAGATTGATAAGGAACATATTGCAGTATGTCCAAATCAAAGAGCTCCACAGGGCTTTGTGGAATCTTGTCCTTTGGAGATTCATTGAACTTGACATGTAAGTCTCTTCAACCATCTTTGTTCTGCAGTTGAAGACTCTGTATGCCTTGCAAGTTGATGAATAACCAACAAAATACCCTGCATCCACCTTAGGATCAAATTTCTGGAGCTGATCCTTTGTGTTGAGAATGAAACAGGGACACCCAAATGCTCTAAAAAATGAAATGAGAGGGGCCAAATGATGTAGAACTTCATATGGAGTCTTCATCAACCTCTGATTTATTAGCACTCTATTCTGCACATAGCATGCTGTGTTGACAGCTTCAGCCCAAAAGGTCAATGGCAGTCCAGAATCAGCCAACATAGACCTTGCAGCTTCAATGAGGGTCCTGTTCTTTCTCTCCACAACTCCATTCTGTTCAGGAGTTCTTGGAATACTAAACTGTCTCTTTATTCCCTTGGAAAGGTAGAATTCATCAAGTGTATTGTTCCTGAATTCTGTTCCATTATCACTTCTAATACACTTGACTGAGAGGGAATACTGCTTCTCAGCATACAACACAAAGTTTATGATCTTCTGTGCAGCTTCATCCTTTGAATGTAGAAAGAAAGTCCATACAAATCTGGAGTAATCATCCACAATTACCAGACAGTATTTTTTCTGTGCCATGCTCATCACTCTCACAGGACCAAAGAGATCCATGTGAAGAAGTTGTAAGCAGGCAGTGGACTTTGGTTCTTCAATAGGTGGAAATGAAACCTTGTGCTGTTTTCCTTTCAAACAAGCAGTGCAGTTGTTTTCACACTTGAACTCCTTCATAGGCATTCCCCTTACTAAACTATGGTGTATCAGCTGATTCATGTTCTTGAAATTAACATGTCCCAGCCTTCTATGCCATAGATTAGATTCTTGAGGAGAGGCCTTGGAAAATAGGCAAGGATGGCCTTTGAGATCAATTTTCTTGGAAAGATCTAAGGCATACACTCTTCCTGTCCTGTTGGCCTTCAGGAGAGTGTGAGCATCCAATACCTTGTCAATCAAACTCAGAACTTTGGATGACAGAATCCTGCAGTTCTGGCTTGTGAAAAGGGCAACATGGCCTTTGTCACACAATTGACTGACACTCAAAAGATTATACTTGAGATTTTCCACATGGTTGACATCATCAAACTTATTTCCCCATTGGAAACAAAGCCCTTCCCGATGATGTAACCTCTTGCATCATTGCCAAAAGAAACAAATCCCTTCCTTCCTGGAGAGTAGTCATTAAGAAGTGAGTTGTTCCCAGTCATATGCATAGATCCCCCACTGTCTACATACCAGATGCTACTTTGGCATGTTGAAGAAACCTGCATAAATAAACAATCAGTTAGTTTTGGAGACCAAACCTTTTTGGTTTTGGGCCTGGTCTCATCAACAGATGGTAAACTAACAGGTTTATTGGACACAATAGCTTGAGGTGAAGGAGATGGTGTAGAAGAGGAATCCTTCGGCTTGGATCTCCTTTTCTGGGGTTTCAACACAGGGCCATCAAGTTGGTTAACTCTTCCCAACAGATGTTGAACCATCATTACCAGCTGTGTCTGATTCTGGGAGAGAGCTTTCAGCTCTTCAGACACATTGGTATTGGTGTTTGATGATGAGTTCTTGTGTTGCACCATCTTCTTTTGAGCAACCTCAGCTATTGCCTGTTGCACTCCTTCCTTTTTAGATTTCTTTTTGGTCATAGGAGTAACAGGATTTGATGCTGCTGGTACAAACTTGGACTCAAACTCAGTTTTCATTTTAGCCAAATTTTCTTTAATTTTCTCTTTTTGTTTGAGTTTGGATCCCTTTTTGTACCAACAATCATCTGTGAGATGATTGAATAGACCACATATTTCACATGGTTTCTTCTTCATCTTCTGTTGATCATCAACTAAAGAAGATGAAACTACTGAAGACTTGCTCTTCAGCAGTTTAGAAGCACTTTTTGCCTTCTTGTCAACTTCCTTAGTAGGCTTCAAATCCTTCCTACTGACAGTTTTCTTCTCTCAGTGCTGTCAGTCATTAGGATTTGAACTCCAGATGTTATCCCCTGCTCTCCAGTACCCTCAGTACTTCTAGGGATAACACTTGGGTTGATCAACTCATTGATCATGTGAGTGTCAGCAGTTGAACCATCAATATCAGCTGATAGGTTCACAGAGGGATTACTACTGACTTCAACTACTGATGGTGCTTTATCAAGTAGTGAATCACATGATGAGGTGGATTGGTCATTACTTTCTCCATCAGATTCGCTCCTGCTCTTGAAGCAAAAACTGTAGGAGGAGCAGTGTGATTATAACCAATTCCAAACTTCACATTGGAAGCTGTTTGCTTACTAAGAAGCATTTCAAAGCCCTTGCAAGATTGTACCCATCGATCACACTCTACCTGGGTGACAGCAAGAGTATCTTTGAGGTCTTTGTATCTCTAAGAGTACATCCTCCCTAGCCTTATCATCAGAAATTTGGCATTTTAATTTGTAAATCTCATCAGTTTTCTCTTTTAGCACAGACTCAAACTCAGCTTTATTTTTGGAAATTGTTTGTTCTAGCTCTACATTTTTATTGATTAAAGCCACATTTGCTTCTCTAATAGAGGCAAATGCTGCTATGCAAGTTTCAGAACATAATTTGGCCTTAGCCTCAGAGGATACCTGTGATACCTGTGTTGAAGAGGTATTTGAGGATGATCCATCAGAGGATTCCAAAGCCATGAGAGCTAGATTTCCAAAAGGATGCTCACCACCATGTTGACCAGCACCTGAGAACAGTTGTTCATTACCAGACACATCATCTGGTAAACTGCTCCAGTCAACAACTCCTGGTGTGAAGAAGCTGTGTTGTTGAAGTTGATTAGGTTGATGAGATTGGGATGGTTGAGGCTCAGGGAGTGCATGTGGTTGCTGAGCAGTGGGTGCTTGAACCTGGCCTGGTTGTGGCATGTAATAGCAGGGGTATGGATATGGCATTGGCCCCTGTGGAACAAAATATGCAGGAGATTGTGGTTGATGATGATAACCAGAATTGACAGGTTGTTGCCCTCTGTTTTGTTGACTATTGCCAGGGAAAGTCACAAAAGGTGCAGGAGAGTTAGATCCAGATGATCTACATTCTCTTGCAAAGTGCCCAAGCCTGTGGCATTTATGGCACTTCAACTTACTCTTGTCAAAACCAACTTTGGTTTTGCCAGAGAGTCCTGGGAATTTCCTTCCAGTTCTTTTGTAGAACTTCTGAGATCTGATATTTATCAAGGCCATTTGGCTCAAAATATCCATCTCTTCTAAGTCATCATCAGCAATCCCCTTGAGATCATCCATGATGAAACATAGATTGTCACTATTACTACCAGCAGAATAACTATCAACACTCACAAAGGCAGGCTCAGAAGTGTTGTAGAGAAATCAATATGCTCATCATACTGGCTTTCAGATGACGCATATTCTGACTCTTGATGTCCAATCAGGGCAGTGTTCCCTTGGACAAAATCCTCAGTGAGCTTGCCAGATGAAACCAATTTCCTTTTCTGCTCTATCTCTCTCTCGAATGTAAGCAGTTTCCCATGAAGTTGGGTGAGAGATAGGCGATCAACATCAGCATTTGAGCGTAGAACAATGGTATATGTGTTCCATCTCTCAGGCAGTGATCTTAAAAATCTATGGTTCATCTGACTCCTGGTATATTCATGTTTAACCATTTTCAATTCAGAGATTAAACATGAAAACCGCTCAAATTGTTGAGTCAGAGTCTCACCCTTTCTATGAGAGAAAGTCTCATATTGTTGGGCGAGGATTTCCCTGTTGTTTGCTAAAACCTCATCAGTACCACCAAATTGTTCTTTGATGGCATTCCAGAGGTCATGAGCAGACTCACAATGCAGAAGCCCAGAGTAAATCTCATTAGGAATAGCCATAGCCAAAATTCCATGGGCTTTTGCATCGATTTCAAACAACTTCTTGTCCTCATCGGAGTATTGCTCCTTCTTCTTTGGAACCAACTGGTTTGTTTCCGGATCATTCACCATTGGCTTATGTGGTCCATGTACCACAGATGTCCAACAACCTGAGCTATTGACAGACAGGTGATGGAGCAATCTTCTCTGCCAAATGTTATACTCATTCCTCACCAAGATCGGAGGCTTGGTAGAGGATCCAGTATTGAAAGGATCATTAGAAGAAGTAGTCATTGTGGAAAATCAGACAGATTCAAGTAAAATCACAATAATTTAGCTCAAAACCACACAGAACCTCAAATAAAACGGCCAGAAGCGATACACTCTCAATCTCTATAACAGATCCTTGCGAATTTTGCTAATTCGATTAAACTTAGAGCGATTGAACAGTTTCAATGATCAATTGTTAGATCGATCAATGATTAACCTGCTCTGATACCATTTGTTAGGATCTCAGCCCTTGGTTTAATCGATTGAACAGATATAGCAGCGGAATAGCTCAGAATTAGACAAATTCAAACAAGAACAATTGATATAAAACGATAAAAGAATTTTGTTATAGAGAGAGAAATATCCGACAAAAGGAATATTGCATTAAGATTGTCGGCCTCAAAGGCACGATTACATGTGAGTCATCTTTCCTTATAAAGGAAAGAATGACGTAGACTGATGTCACCTGAAAGTGACATGTAACCGTTTTATAACTACTGATGTTAACAACTACTGAAGATGTCAACAACTG
This sequence comes from Flaveria trinervia, assembly GCA_025506515.1. NCBI lineage: Eukaryota > Viridiplantae > Streptophyta > Magnoliopsida > Asterales > Asteraceae > Flaveria > Flaveria trinervia. Next base: position 62,952,405 of record CM046456.1, on the reverse strand, counting down.
ACATCTTCTTACAAATGTTCCTAAGTGTTAAACATCTCATTTACAACTACTGAAAAACATAAAACTACTGAAACTACAACAACTGAAGAACAACCTCTTCAGTTGTTTACAAGTACTGAAAAGAAAAAAAAACAAACTACTGAAAGGAAAAGAAAACTACTGAAGAAGAAAAACCATCACAACAACTGAAGAAGCCCTCTTCAGCTGTTGTCATCAGCTGTTAACATCAGCTGATGTCTTCAGTACTTGAACATCAGACTTTGTCTTTCAGCTGTTGATCTTCAGTCTTTGTCTTCAGTACTTGTTGAAGTCTTCAGACTTTAGATCTTCAGCTGTTGTCTCAGTCTTTGTCTTCAGTACTTCAGACGTACTTCAGCAGTTGTATTCTTCAGACTTTGTAGAACAGCTGATCAGGTCTTCTTCAGCTGTTGTGATGTTGTGGGACTTAGAGGTTTCTCTGATCAGGCTCATTGGTTCTTTTGGTCCAACAAACAGCTACACTAGACACTGAGATCGAAGGTGAAATAGAAGAGGTTAAAAACTAGATGGGCCGGTTATAGTGTGTTGGAAAGGAAAAGATTGAGATAATGTTAGATCATTGCCAAATACCTTGGAAGATCATGATATTTGAGTTTTTCTCAAGGCCGGTCAGAGACAGTATCCTAGAGTAACCAAGAAGATCTGCTGCTGGAGGCTTCAATACGGGGTGATAATTGAAGCACTGGATGAAACAGTGTGCAGGGAAGAGAACTGAAAGGGTAAAGTCTCCAAGCCAAATCACCACCAAAATGCTAAGTCAGTCTTCTCACACTCCCACTCAAACATAACCCTATTCTCAAAATCTCCCAAAGTATCCCTAAACCAAAGCACCACAAACTCAACCCACAAACCATCCCTTTACCCCAAAAACCACCTCAAACCTTACCTAGTGATGCACCTAGAAAGAGGAGAAGAGTGTTGAGGGTAGAAGAAGATGAAGAAGAGGATGATGATGATGATAGTCTGCCAATCTCTGCTGTTCTCAAACTCAAATCACCTGAGCACAGAAGTCACAAGTGATTACTCCTAACTTGCAAATGCAGATGGTGAAGGTAAAGATTGAAGAATCAGAACAGCAGAAACAGGACGATGAGAAGTTTCTCAAGATGGTTGATAAGGATTTCCCTCAGTCCTCATCCATTCAAGAATGAAGAAACAGGCTCTGAGCTGTACACTCTTAGACATACTTTTCAATATCAAAAAGAAGGAGTGTGGATCTGGCCAGACCCCAGGGTAAGTTCTAGAATTCATAAGAAGAATATACCAAGTAATATCATGGCCAAGTGAAGAAGACCTTGAATGCTGCAATTACATTGGCCATGGTAGTCTCACCCTGGGAAATCATTGAAGAATTTAAGAGAGCTCACAAATCCAAGACAACCCCTCAATCTATTCTTGAGAACAAAATGATCAAGAAGGGGTGGTTATACAAAAGACTTGAAGATCTTCAGAAGAGTGAACTCCAGTTGTTGCTTGAAGGCTCTCACCCTGATGAATTTGCTTATAGAGAGATAACAACTGTGGATTTGAAAAATGGAAAGGCAGTGAGATACATGTCTGAGTATTATGGCCCAGAGTTCTTCTTCGAGGGAGAAGCAGAAGAAATCACCAAGGAGGAACAAGTTGTTCTCCTTGAGGCCTATGCTAGTGAGTCTTATAGACTCATTCATGGGAATTAGTTTCATGGTTGGGATAAGACTCTGTGTTCAGTTTCCCCAAAACAGAGTTCCCTTCCATACTTAGCCAATCATAAGATTAGAAACCTTTTCCCGGCCTGTGCTTAACTGATTACCTCTAAAGCTGATCAAGAGGTGTTTTCTACCAAAAATAGTGGGATCATCAATAAGTTTAGAGGTTTTGCCTGCATTGGTTCAGGGGGAGTTTGTTGGACCAAAAGAACCAATGAGCCTGATCAGAAAAACCTCTAAGTCCCACAGACATTACAACTACTGAAGAAGATCACAACAGCTGAAGACATCAGCTGATTACAAGGTCTGAAGACAAAGTCTGAAGACAAGAACTGAAGACTACTACTGAAGACAAAGTCTGAAAGTAAAGTACTGAAGACAAGTCTAAAGACAAGAACTGAAGACTACTACTGAAGACAAAGTCTGAAAGTAAAGTACCGAAGACAAAGTCTGAAACTATCAGCTGAAGACAAAGTCTGAAGAACAAAGTCTGAAGAACAAAGACTGAAGACCAAAGTGATCAGTAGTTGTCACAACAGCTGAAGTTATCAACTTCAGTAGTTGTCACAACAGCTGAAGTTATCAACTTCAGTAGTTGTGATGGTTTCCTTTCAGTACTTTTGTAAATTACTTTTCAGTAGTTATAGTTTCAGTAGTTTAGTTTCAGTAGTTTTATGTTTCTTGTACTTAGCACTCTGAGATGTACTCAGTAGTCGAGAATATTCTCAGTAGTTTGCATAGTTTCAGTAGTTTGAATAATTCTGTTAGATAACAATATCAAGTGACATCAGCAGACGTCACATATCCTATATAAGGAATGTTGACCTAATTGTAAAGTGTGACATTGAGCCACCACGAAAGCATATGAATGAAATATCTCTTTTGCAGAATACTCTTTTTCTATAACCATTTACTGTTACATTGAATATCAATTGTGTTCTTGTGAATTATTTAATTCGTTGTTTGAATTTCCGCTGCTATACTCTCTAATCAATCAAACTTAGATCACTGATCCTAACAATGATGATGTTGCATGATTATGCATGATGTATGTGACGTATGTATGATGTTGCCCTGTATGATGATGTTGACTGTGTATGTTATGTTCCTTGTTATGATGTATGTTTATCTTTCCCGTGACTTTATGTTGAATGTTAATGAATGAAATGAAATTATTATGTAACGTAAAGTGAAAGATAATGAAAGAGGAACATGATAAATGCATGCATTAATGAAGGATGAAAGTAAAGAAAGTCTTGCAAGCCTTGTATGTTGGGACACGCCATTAAAAGGTGTTCACCCAATGGTGTGTGGGTTCGCTACCCCGGGAGGATGCACATCAGGGTCTTTCTTTGTGATTGACCATTTGTATAGAACCATTGTTGCGCACCCTAGGTACTATGTTCAGAGGTGCGGAGCATCGTTATAGCTGGTCTATGATAGGCCTAGGTCTAGTACCAGGAACAACAGGGTATTGCATATGGCATTGGTACACCTAAAGTCTACTCTAGGTGTTGTGACCAGAGGTGTGGAGCATCGTTATAGCTGGTCTATGATAGGCCTAGGTCCAGTACCAGGAACAGAAGGGTAGAGTTTATGGTTGAAGGAAAGAAAAGAGGTAATGATGAAGGAATGTGAAAGTTAATAACGTACAACGAATAAACTGAAGTTAACGAATGAATGATGAAGATAATAATATGACCTATGTGTACGTATGATGTATCATCGCATGAAAGTAAATAACGGTTTTAACGAAAGAAAAGTATGTTTTATTTTAAAACTAGAACTCACTCAGCAACGCTGACTTTTATGTGTTTCCAGTTGGCAGGCAATGATTGTTGAGGATGGCAGGGGGCGGCTACTCAGTTCCTTTGGATGGCATCGATTTTTATAATGCTTTTGTGATGTAAGCAACATGTATTTTGTAACTTGTTAACGAGTATTATTTCGCAAAAGCTTCTATAATGAAATGGGATGTATATTTTGGTAATTCCGCTGCGATGTTTTATGAAAGACAAACACATTTATATGCTTTAAGTGCGATTATCAACCAGCTGTGAGTGTCCTGGGAACGGGGCCTTACACTATAACCCAAATAGTGTCATATCCATTTGAAGTTCTTGGTAGTTTGGTTACAAAATCCATGGTTATTTAGTCCCATTTTTATTCTGGATTTCCGGTTGTTGCAAGTATCCAGATGGTTTTTGGTATTCAGCTTTTACCCTTGAACAAATATCACATTTTCCTACAAATTCTCCAATTGATTTCTTCATTCCTGGCCTCCAGTATTGACTTTTCAAATCTTCGTACATCTTGTTATTTCTTGGATGTATACAATACCTTGATTTATGTACTTCTTGTAGGATAACCTTTCTATGTATAACATTATCTAGTATCCAAGTTCTTCCTTTGAATTTTAGAACTTTGTTTGTATCTTCTTCCAAATCTTTTATTTGCCTTTTTATTGTCAACTTATCTTTTTGTTGAGCTTCCTGAATTTGAGTTATCAATTCAGAACGTAATTCCATTCTCATGGCGCGTACTTGTAAGGGTTTTGTTCCCTTTTTTCTACTTAAGCATCAGCTACTACATTTGCTTTTCCTGGATGGTATTTGATTTCACAGTCATAATCATTAGTAATTCTACGCATCTCTTTTGTCTCATATTTAGCATTTTCTGATCAAATATATATTGTAAACTTTTGTGATCTATATATATTGTACATTTTGTCCCATACAGATAATGTCTCCAAATCTTAAGTGCAAATACTACTGTTCCTAATTCCAAATCATGAGTAGTATAATTCTTTTCACTTCCCCTAAGTTGTCTAGATGCATAAGCTATTACCTTATTCCTTTGCATTAAAACGCATCCAAATCCTTGATGTGAGGCATCACAATATACAATAAAATCATCAGTGCCTTCTAGTAATGCTAAAATAGGAGCTGTTGGATCCTGAAAGGATCATACATGCCAATTCAAGTGGTGGATGGTTGCTCTGCTGGAATCCCTCATGTCCAAGAACAAATGCGGATCAAGACAAGTATCTGCTGAATAAGAAGAAAAATACAAGTGTTGGTCATCCGTATTTGTCAATGCGGATGACAAGTTAATAAAAGCGGATATACATTTGTTCATCCGCATTGACCAATGCGGATTACTAAAGAAATGCGGACAAGTGTTTTGTTCATCCGCATTTACCAATGCGGATGACCAAACTTCAATGCGGTTGAAGAAATGCTGATGAAGTCAACTCATCCGCATTTTTCAATGCGGATGATCCACAGCCAATGCTGACGAAGACTTAGACTAGCTTTAGTAAGGGTAGTTTAGTCTTTTGTAATGGCAACGTGTCTGCCTATAAATAGAATAGTATACCTCATACATGGGGTAACTTTGGTCTGTAATTTGATTTGATTCTTAGTTCCTAGAATGTTCTGTTTGCATTGAATGTTCTTGTAATCAATCAATCAAAGTATTCAATATATACAAACATATTTATGAGTATCATGTGTATATTCAATGTTCATTGATTGTCTGATTCCGCCTCTCAATCTTTGACTCAATCACTATATTCGGTCCTTATTGATTCACATCAACTGAGGTTATCATTCTCAAATCTTTTCCAGTCAATTGGTATCAGAGCCACGGCTCTCAGTTCTTACTCAGATCTGCACTGATCTGGTCTGAACCCGATAGATCTGGTGAGTGAGTAGCTGAACAGAGTATTTATACATCTCTAATCAGTTTACACACCGAATACTACCTGAAATACTCATCAACAGCCCCTCATTCAACCAATCAGTCGAACACAGAACATCATACAGACTACAAGTCCGACAACCTACAACAATACAAAGACACTCCTGATTACAGACATCATAGTCATCAGATCTGAATCTACTGGACGTTTTTATGATTATTTGACTAAACCCACTGAATAGACTTAAAAACTCACTAATCCATACTAAAAATCAACTGATAAAATGGATTCTCATAGTTATTCAGAACTTGGGCATACCCTAAAACCACCAATGCTGAAACATGTATCTGAGTTCAAACAATGGAAAATAAGATTTATGAATTATATTACAGGTGTAGATCCTGACTACTGGATTTCGATATGTAAAGGTCCCCACATCCCAATAACACTGTCATCTGATCAGGCAGCTCTCTACAGAACAACCAGGATTCCCATTGAAGATCTTACTCTAGATGATGACGTTTATAAGAAGATCAAGATTGACCTTAAAGCATATTCCATCCTCACTCAAGCACTTAAGATGGATGTGCTTAAAAGGCTGGAGAAGTATGGAACTGCAAAAGCAGTTTGGGATGCTTTGCAAATTATGTGTGAAGGAAGTAGTGAGGTTGCTGAAATCAACCGAGACAAACTGATAAATCAGTATGAAACCTTCCATCATTTCAAAGGGGAATCAATTTCTAAACAATTGCATAGATTCGTGCAGTTAGTAAATGATTTGGAGATAATGGGAGTGACTTACAAATCAAAAGACCTCAACAAGAAAATGTTACATAGTCTTCCAGAGCATTGGAAACAAAACGTAACAATCCTGAAAAATACTCTTGATTTGGAGAGTACCACTCTTGACATAATGATTGCAAAAATTGAAGCACTGGAACTTGATGAAAGAAGCAGGAATCTTGGAGGACCAAAGGTTGTTGAAGCTTATAAGTTTCCATCTGAAACTCATTCTGTTGAAAATGCCTTCATCACTGAAGAGGATGACTTTCTGTCATCTGTAGATCAACACAAAACCACTGGATTCTTTGCAGCACACTCAATTAACAGACCATCAGCATCAACATCAACATCAACCAATCAATCAACAGGATTCTCTTCTGTCTCTACCAACCCTACTGATGATCAAAAAACAGAAAAATAGAAGGCTACATATAATGCCTTTGTAGCAAGTTTTGAGGCATATTTGGGAGGAAGACTGACTTCTGCACATCTAATCCAAAATGGATCCAGATGATGTAGAAGAGATGGATTTACAATGGCAAATGGCTATGATTGCCATGAGAGCTAAAAAGTTTTTCAGGAAAGGCAAAAAACTCAGCCTGAATGAAAATACTAAGCTCGGATACAACAAATCCAAAGTCAAATGCTTCAATTGTGGAATGGCCGGGCACTTCTCTAGAGAATGTAATGCTCCAAGAAGAAACAACAATACTCCAGGACATTCTCAGAGTCAGTCATCATATCAACCGTCTTCAAGCATTCCCTCCCTCAATCATCAGCAACAATATCAACATCAACAACAGCAATCTTCTCAAGCTCAACCTCAACTGGCCAATCAAGCTTTTGGGAGCAACCAACCTTCAGCAAATGCACTTGTGATCAGACAAGACGAAGTGTGTGACTGGAGCATGTATGCTGAGGAGGTCAAGCCACAATTCCAGAACCATGCACTGATGGCACACATTAATGATGGACCATCCCCCATGCCATCTGAGGTAAAATCCAATCTTTGTTCTGATAAGTGCATAAATGAACTTCAAGGTTATAGAGAGCATAACCATAAATTGGCTGAGAAAATAAAAGAGGAGAAAGTAAAGTCAGAGATGATGAAGAGAGAAATAAAAAGTTTTGAAATTAAAATAAATCTCTCATCTCTGACATAGAAAAACTTCATGGTGAGAAGTATTCTCTTGCAGCTGAGAATGAGCTATTATCTGAAAAATTAGCTCAATCCAAAGCTGACCAAGCCCTTACTGAAATGAAACTTGAAAAGTTTCAACAATCTTCAGTAAAGCTGCAAGAGATGTTGGATTCTCAAAAGGATCCAAAGGACATGTCAGGGATTGGGTATAATTCATGTCCTCCACCATACAATGACAACTATACTGTCATGCCTGAATCTGTCAGACTCAAAAATCAAACTGAACCTAACACTATTAAAACCTACACGATAGTAAAACAAATCACAAATCCTCAAAATGAACCAAGTGTTTACATTGAAACTAGTGAGGATAAAATCAAGTTAGGTCACCCAATAAAAATAAAAGAGTGTTCAGACAAGACAGTAAGTGTTGTCAAACCAGTCAGCCCCATTAAAGCTATTGTTCCATTCATAAATTCATACCTTCTATAGCTAATGGGAAAAAGAAGTTTGTGCAAAAGATTAAACCCTCTGCTAAAAGCAATTCTGATAATGAGATCAATACTCATCAAAATTCAAGCATATCAGATGAAGGTTCATTAAAAGGAAATAACAAAAAATCTCTGAGTTCAAAATCACACAGTCAACCTGATCCTCAAACATCAAAATCAAGAAATGGAGTAGGATTTGACATATGCAATAAAGATCATGTTGAACAGTTTGAGAAAGAGCAACAGAAAAGGATGAGGAAACGAAAACAGCCTCAAAAGATAATCAAATTCAGTGCAGTAAAGCAAACTGCACAAAAGGCTGAATTTGATTCTTCTTCCAGCAAAAAGAATGATACTAAGTTGAAAAAGGGAAAATCAACTGAGTCAAGACCAGTAAAATCTGAGAAAATTAACAAGCATATGTATTGTGACATATGTGATATGTTTAACCACAAAACAGAGGAGTGCTTTTTCAATCAATATTGCTCCATCTGTGACATGAACAATCATTCAACAAAAACATGTTATTTCCACAAATATTGTTCAGTCTATGACTTAAACAATCACAATACAAATGACTGTTATTACAAGCAATCGAGAGTGAGAATTCCTCAAAACAAGCCTATCTCACCAACATCATCTGACAAAAAAACTGTTAAGAGTCACATTTATAATAACAAATCAAGGACGTATAAACCACAAAGGATGAAAATATGAAAGACTCAGGTAAAAATCAAAGAAAAAAATATATCAATAACAAACAAAATTTGATTTTTCCAACTCAAAGTCAACAGTTGATAATAAAAAACAAGTCATTTTCTCAAAAAAAACAGAGATCAACGATTTCATAATTTTTCTGATTTCTCAATGATGGTGATGAAATAGCTCATTCATATTCTCACAAAAATCTCAAAGACCACCTCTAATTAGGTCACAGGTTAGAGGAAAACTTCAAGAGGTCACCATTATGCATAGAAACGGGAAACCCAAGACCGTGGTGGCTTGGGTTCCATATTCTAACTAGTTCTTTTTGTGCTTGCAGGGTCATCCATATAGGTCTAATAGCCTATGGTATGTGGACAGTGGATGCTCCCGACACATGACTGGAGATCGTTCCCTCCTTCATGATTTCAAGCAAATTAAAGGAACATCTGTGGCATTTGGAGGAGATTCACAAGGTGGTAGGATTACAGGAGAAGGATCTATGACAAACGGATGCTCAGCTTTGATAAAGTGAATTATTGTGAACAGCTCAATTTCAATCTTCTAAGCGTGTCTCAGATCTGCGACAAGAGATATTTGACTCACTTTACTGACACCCACTGTTATATTCTAAAGTCAGGATTTCATATCCCTGAAGAATGGGTTGTATTAAAGACTCCAAGAAAGAATAATACTTATGTCTTAAACCTTAATTCTACTGCACTAACAGAAGAAACATGTCTCTTGTCAAAAGCATCATTTGATGAATCACAGCTTTGGCACCGATGTTTGGGGCACATAAATTTCAAAAACATGAACAGATTAGTAAAAGGAAACCATGTCATTGGATTGCCTCAAAAAGAATTTCATTTTATTGATCACTGTTCAGCATGCCTCAAGGAAAACAACATAATCTTCACATAAACTAAAACTTGTGAACTCGAATAATACTCCATTGAAACTACTTCATATGGATCTCTTTGGCCCAACACATGTCATGAGTATGGGAAAGAAACAGTATTGTTGGTTATCATTGATGACTTTTCACGATTCGCATGGGTTTTTTTCCTACTTCATAAAAATGAAGCATCATCAATAATCAAAGAGTTTATCACTAAAATTGAGAACCAACTTGACTATAAGGTCAAAAGCATAAGAAGTGATAATGGAACAGAATTTAAAAATGAAGACATGAGCTCATTTTGCACAATTAAAGGCATAGCTCATCAATTTAGTGCGGCTAGAACTCCTCAACAAAATGGGGTAGCTGAAAGAGAAATAGAACACTAATTGAAGCAGCAAGAACTATGCTAGCTGATGCTAAATTGCCAATAACCTTTTGGCAGAGGCAGTTAACACATCATGCTTTGTACAAAATCGAACTATGATTGTCAAAGAAAGAAACATGACTCCATATGAACTGTTGTTTAGCAAAGAAAACCATTTATTGATTTCTTAGTCATGGTAGTCCAGTCTCAATATAAATACCCGTGACCATTTGGGAAAATTTTCAGCTAAGTCTGATGAAGGATTCTTTGTAGGTTATTCTTCTTTGTCAAAGGCTTACAGAGTGTTTAATCCTCGATTAAACATTGTTGATGAATCACTAATGTTCAATTTAAGGAACATTCATTTCCCAAATCTACAAATGGTCCCGATTGGTTATTTGATATTGACTCTTTTACAAAATCTTTTGATCAATTTTATTTGTCTGATGCAGGTAACCTACTTTCAGCTAGTTCATCTTCAAGCATAGAAAAGAGAATTGACTTTCCATTAATTCCTCCTACTCATACTGAAGAACAAATGAAGATGTACCTCTACAAGCTGACCCCATCAGACAATCAACCACAAATCAAATCATTTCAAATGCAGGAGGACCCAGCTTGTTACCATCTAATTCAGAAGATCAATCTATAGCAATTAGAAATGAAAAACAAGCGTTGCCTTCAGCTGAAGTGGAAAGAAGATCAAATGATAGATACAATGAAGTGCTGCTAATGCTGAAGCAGACACTGAGACAGGTCTGACAACCTTCATAATTCTCCAACAGTTCAAAGTGATGATGCCTCTGACCATAATGAACTGAATGTCTCCAATCTTGATGTAACAATTACTGGTGACTCAATTCCACCCACCAGAATACACAAGAATCATCCAGTTGAAACCATTATTGGTGATCTTCATGAAAGAGTGACAAGAAACAAGTCAAGCACTGCAAACATCTGTTTGTTCTCATGCTTTCTATGTCAAACAATACCCAAAAACATCAAAGAGGCACTTCAAGACAACAGCTGGATTGAAGCAATGCAGGAAGAGTTGCTACAATTCAAGAAACAAGAAGTATGGCAACTGGTAGATCTTCCTGAAGCACAATATCCTATTGGTACCAGATGGCTATACAGAAATAAAACTGATGACAGGGGAATCGTCATTAGAAATAAAGCAAGATTGGTAGCTTAGGGGTACACTCAAGAAGAAGGAATAGATTATGATGAAGTATTTGCCCCTGTAGCTCGGCTAGAAGCCATTAGAATCTTTCTAGCATAAAGCATCCATGAAGTTTACTGTTTACCAAATGGATGTGAAATGTGCATTTCTGTATGGAAAGATTACTGAAGAGGTCTATGTGAGTCAACCACCTGGATTTGAAGATCCTGATTTTCCTCACAAGTTTACAAGCTTGACAAAGCTCTGTATGGTCTTCATCAAGCTCCCAGGAAGTGGTACGAGACTCTATCATCATTCTACTTAACAACGGATATGAAAGAGGTAGAATTGATCAGACTCTCTTCAGAAAGAGAAAAGGAAAAGACATGTTGCTAGTACAGATATATGTGGACGACATCATATTTAGCTCTACAAACAAGCAACTCTGTAAAGAATTTGAAGATCTCATGCATTCAAAATTTCAGATGAGTGCTATGGGAGAACTCACTTTCTTTTTAGGGGTGCAAGTTCTACAAACAACAGATGGAATTTTTATCAATCAATCAAAATACGTAGAAACAATGCTGAAGAAATTCCACCTTGCTGATTGTCAATCTATCAGAACTCCTGTAGATCCTAAAGTGAAGATAGGTCCCGATCCAGATGGAAAATCAGTAGATCAGACCCTCTATCGATCCATGATAGGCTCACTCATGTATCTTACAGCTAGTAGACCCGACATTATGTTTGGAGTTTGTGTGTGTGCCAGATATCAAGCTGATCCTAAGGAATCACATGTCAATGCTGTCAAACGAATATTCAGATCTGAAGGCAAACAACTCTTGGATTATGGTATCCAAAGGAAGGAGACTTCAATCTCTATTCCTACACTGACAGTGACTACGGAGGATGCAACTTCAACAAAAATCCACGTCTGACGGTTGTCAATTTCTTGGTCCCAGATTGGTCTCATGGCAATGCAAGAAGCAAACAAATGTATCTGTGTCAACAGCAGAAGCTGAGTATATCGCAGCATCTGCTTGTTGCTCTCAAGTACTCTGGATTCAAACGATGCTTGATTATGGTTATAACTTCTTGCATACCCCAATTTATATTGACAATACTGCAGCTGTCGTTATTACAAATAATCCAGTTCACACTCAAAACAAAACATATTGAAATTAGATATCACTTTTTGAGAGACTGTGCTGAAAAGGGTTTAATCAAATTGATTCAAGTACCAACTGAAAATCAATTGGCTGATTTGTTTACTAAGGCATTTGAACCGAGTAGATTCGAATTCTTAGTTCAATCAATTGGTATGATTAACCTTGAATAAAATCCATCAAAACATCAAAAACAATGTAAAATTATTCAAAAAAAATCCCAAAAAGAAGAAGTTTTTTATGAAGAAAAGATTGGGAAATGATATAATTACAGTCATTATATCATTCACTGTGCTTTATTTCCAAATTTGAAAGACTGTCATGACTTACCTGATATGTAGGTAGGCTCAACTTGGAAGAGAAGATACATGCAGTGATAAACTAAAGATATATTCAATGGTGAAACACTCATCACAGAGTATTGTTATGTATCAATTTATTCAAGTGAATGTAAGTGTAGTAACAAACCACACCAGGGAATGATACTTTATGAATCTCTTTCACCAACATCAGATTCTTCTCTGTTTTGCTGAGCAAAGACCTGATGAATCATGCACAAAGTGCAGATGTAATGATCAAAAGATTCCCATGAGGAACACATCCAAATTGGATGAATCAACAAAAGCAATACATTCCAAAGGAATGAACAAAAGAATCCGTTTATGGATCACCTTCCAAAGTGAAGTGAAAAGAATCAATGTGGATCATCATGATAAGGATCAAAGTAAAGAATCCCAATGTGGATCATCATGATAAGGATCAAGTAAAAGAATCCCAATGTGGATCAGTGAAAATAAGATCTCATAACTAAGTAACCTGGTCCTGTAAGTTGTGAAAAAGTTCTACCATACAATTCATAAGGATGGTTGATCATTCCATGCATGGTGTGTGAGGTACATATTGAATATCTAAATCAATCTAAACATGATAAATGTCACTGGCATCAAAATATCAACCCGGTATGAGTTTAAGAGGACAATCATACCTTCAATCAATAATGTCATAAACATGTCAATCTTATCACAAAATATGCACTTGTGTAATGCAAGACTGATATGATCCCACAAAAAGATATACTTCTCTTCATCAATTAAAAAAATTAATTAAAAAAACAACAACAACAAAATTATAAGTACATTCAAAAGTTTTTTTAATACTTAAAGTTTTCATCCACAAATGGATCAAAACTTTAGGGGGAGTACTTTAAAGTTTTTGATCAGTATATATAGATTTACAATTTCTTAATTACTTTCCTAAAATCAAAAACAAAAGAAAAAATGATTGTGTCAATGCAGAAGTTATACCATAGTATCTCAGCTTATGCAGATGCAGATTCTTGGAAACCCCTCAAGCCCAAGATCAGTCAAAAATGGGAAACTTGTATCACTCCTGATATATAACAATCAATCCAAGCAAGAATTGACAACTTCAACAGTCAACCATGTCACAAGACATACTTCATAAGCCATATCTTCATAACAAGTTCATCAAAATCAAGATTCATTAAATTTGATTAATCCCAAAAGTTAATGCAGGTAAGTGCATTGGTTAATGAGGGTGAAGGTAACCCAGACATATAACCAATGCAAGTAACAACTTATTTCAAAGTTAAACCTAATGCGGACAATGATTTTACTCTACCGCATTGGTGTGCATCAAGAATTCAGAAAATTTGAAGTGTTTAAACCTATGCGGAACTAAAGTACTACCCGCTTTGTTAATGCGGATGAAAATTTTACTAAGTGTTCAGCCACATTTGTTAATGCGGATAAGGTTTACTCTCCCGCATTTGTTTAACTCTTCCGCATTTGATACAGTGTACAAATGCGGATGTACAAATACAAGTGTTTCACTTCCGCATTTGCTACAGTATACAAATGCTGATTACTTTCAAAGTTTCACATTTGCTACAGTACACAAATGCGAATGTTCTCATCAAGTTTTGTTCTACCGCATTTGCTACAGTACACAAATGCGGGTGAAAGGATGAATGCGAACAGTCGGTCAAAAATGTGTTCTACCGCATTTGCTACAGTACACAAATGCGGATGACTAAAATATCAACATTTACACTTCCGCATTTACTACAGTAGTGACCGCATTTGAAATCAAAACTTGTAAAAATTTGTGAATTCTATTATCTGACTATTTAAAGAAAACCAACAGAGTCATTTAATACTTTTCAAATTTGAGCGACTTCATAGTGAGACAGCGCCACCAATACTGTTCATCATCATCTAGACCATTTAAACCTAGTTTCCCAATCGATTCAACAAAACCGTGGGCATTGATTCTTACCAAAAGGATTCTGAGAAAAGGTGAATAATCATAATGTCGAACATTCATTTGTATGATGATGTTAGTGACCTAGGTTAAGGAATGTTCACACTAAATCAGAAAAAATATTCATTAACATGGAAGGATTTCGACTCATTCTTAAGTGTATCTTCAAGCTTCAAACATGTATTCAATGCTAAAGTGCACTTTTGAACCGTTGAGACTAAAATCAGAACAATTATGAAATCAAAAACTATGAATCTGATTAACCTATGTTAAAGATTAAGTAATGTTGGTGCTCATATTTACAATAACAAAACAACATAATCATGAATCACAAAATTCGAATAGGTCAAAATCAGGTGTACTGTTTTATATGATTTTAATTTTGACCTATGAAAGTCAAAATGTGATGAACATTGGTTTAATTAATAAGTGATTCTAATGCATATGTCTTGAATGCAGATTATAATGGAAAATCTCTCATGGAGCAAGCTCCATAATGTCAGTTGTTTTCTCAACCCTGATGTACCAGAAGCAGAAGAATTGAGAGACATGATCAGATTCTTTTCTACTACAAGGGTAGCTTATGCCATTCATGATATGAGTCAAATGAAGATACATGTGCTCAACAGGGAAAGATTGACTGATGCTAAAGAGTTCTCAAACATGATCAAAGCAATCTTGGACCCTTCATTCACTGATCCTTCATCAACAGCACTAGAACTAGCAGAATCTTCACAACCCAATCACCCTCTGATCCTTAAAGTACATAGGCTGTATAATCCTTAGGGGGGGTATTCTGGACCCTGAAAGGATCATACATGCAATTCAAGTGGTGGATGATTGCTCTGCTGGAATCCCTCTGTCCAAGAATAAATGCGGATCAAGACAAGTATCTGCTGAATAAGAAGAAAAGCAAGTGTTGTTGGACCAAAAGAACCATGAGCCAAGATCAGAAAACCTCTAAGTCCCACATGATATCACCAACTGCTGAAGGCCTCATCAGCAGTTCGATAAGTGCTGAAGACTTCAACAGCTGAAGATCAGTACTGAAGACTTCAACAGCTGAAGACTAAAGTGCTGAAGTCAACAGCTGAAGAACACAAGTGCTGAAGCTGAAGACTAAAGTGCTGAAGCTCAACAGCTGAAGAACACAAGTGCTGAAGCTGAAGAACACAAGTACTGAAGCTGAAGAACACAAGTGCTGAAGCTGAAGACTAAAGTGCTGAAGTCCAACAACTGAAGAATACAAGTGCTGAAGCTGAAGACCAAAGTACTGAAGTTTAACAGGTGAAGAGTCCACAAGTGCTGAAGATCAACAACTGATGTACAAAGTCTGAAGACAAAGATTGAAGACATCATGACATCTACTGATGTCATCAGCTGATGAAACGTCTGAAGTTCAAGTCTGAAGACCAAGTGCTGAAGTTTCAGTAGTTTGTCACAACAGCTGAAGAGTACTTCTTCAGTAGTTGTGTTTATCAGTAGTTTTATGTTTTTACTTTCAGTAGTTTTGTAAAACGACTGAAGAGCTTGTTCTTCAGTCGTTGTAGTTTCAGTAGTTTCTTATCAGTAGTTTTGTAATAAGTAAACACTTAGCTTCTTGTAAGAAGATGTCAGCTGTTAGACATCTTCAGTAGCTTTAGTGTTTCAGTAGTTTGTTAAATAACGGTTAGATGTCACTATCAAGTGACATCAGCCTACGTCATTTTTCCTTATATAAGGAAGAATGACCTAAATTGTAATTTTGCGAAAGCCATGCCAAAGCGTGTGATTGAATGAAATATTCCTTTTGCAGAAATTTTCTCTCTCTATAACTAATTCTGTTCATTGCTATATCTTTGGTATTCTTGCTCGAATTGTGCTAGTTGGTACTCTATTCCGCTGCTGAAATCATTCGAATCGATCAAACTAGATGCTGAGATCCTATAAAATGGTATCAGAGCTGGTTAATCATTGATCGATCTAACAATTGATCATTGAAACTGCTCATTTGCTCTAAGTTTGATCGAACTAGCAAATTCGCACGAATCTGTTATAGAGATTGAAGTTTTGTCGCTTTTGGCTTTTTTAATTGAGGTTCTTAGTAGTTTTGAGCTAAATTTGTTTTGCTTATCTTGAATTTGTCTGAATTTTCGAAAATGACTACACCTTCTAATGATCCACACAATACTGGTTCCTCAACCAAGCCTCCGATGCTGGTTAGGAATGAGTATAACATTTGGCAATGCAGAATGCTCCATCACCTGTCTGTCAATAGTTCAGGTTGTTGGACATCCGTGGTACATGGACCACATAAGCCAATGGTGAATCATCCGGAAACAAATCAGTTGATTCCGAAGAAGAAGGAACAATACTCTGATGAGGACAAGAAGTTGTTTGAGATTGATGCTAAAGCCCATGGAATTCTGGCCATGGCACTGCCTAATGAAATCTATTCCGGGCTTATGCATCATGAAACTGCTCATGACCTTTGGAATGCACTGAAAGAAAAATTTGGTGGCACTGATGAGGTCTTAGCAAACATCAGGGAAATCCTCGCCCAACAGTATGAGACTTTTGCTCATAGAAAGTGTGAGACTCTGACTCAGCAGTTTGAGCAGTTTTCATGTTTAATCTCTGAGTTGAAAATGGTTAAACATGAACATACCAAAAGCCAAATGAACCACAGATTCCTCAGATCACTGCCTGAGAGATGGGACACATATACAATTGTCCTACGCTCCAGTGCAAATCTGGATAGCCTATCTCTCACCCAACTTCATGGGAACTGCTTACATTCGAAAGAGAGATAGAGCAGAAAAGGAAACTGGCTTCATCTGGTAAGCTCACTGAAGACTTTGTACCAGGCAACACTGCCTTGGTTGGTCATGAGTCAGAATATGCTTCATCTGAATGCCAGTATGATGAGCATATTGATTTCTCTTCAAACACTTCTGATTCTGCATTTGTGAGTGTTGATAGTCAGTTTACTGGGTGTAATAATGACAATCTATGCTTCATCATGGATGATCTCAAGGGGATTGCCGATGATGACTTAGAAGAGATGGATATTTTGAGCCAAATGGCCTTGATAAATATCAGATCTCAGAAGTTCTACAAAAGAACTGGAAGAAAGTTCCCAGGACTCTCTGGCAAAACCAAAGTTGGTTTTGACAAGAGTAAGTTGAGGTGTCACAAATGCCACAGGCTTGGACACTTTGCTAGAGAATGTAATCATCTAGATCTACTTCTTCTGCACCCTTTGTGACTTTCCCTGGAAATAGTCAACAACACAGAGGGCAACTTCCTGTCAATTCTGGTCATCATTCTCAACCACAATCTCCTGCATATTTTGTTCCTTAGGGTCCAATGCCATATCCTTACCCTTGTTATTACATGCCACAAACAGTCAGGTTCAAGCACCCATTGCTCAACAACCACATGTCTTCCTGAGCCTCAACCATCTCAATCTCATCAACCTCCTCAACCTCAACAACACAACTTCTTCACCCCTGGAGTTCTTTACTGGAGCAGTTTACCAGATGACATGTCTGGTCATGAACAACTGTTCACAGGTGCTGGTCAACATGGTGGTGACAGTCGTTTTGGGAATCTGGCACTTATGGCTCTGGAGTCTGCAGATGGATTATCCTCAAATGTCTCTTCATCACAGGTATCACAGGTATCCTCTGAGGCTAAGGCCAAATTATGTTCTGAAACATGCATAGCAGCATTTGCCTCTATTAGAGAAGCAAATGTAGCTTTAATTAATAAGAACATAGAGCTAGAAAAGATCATTTCCAAAAGAAAAGTTGAGTTTGAGTCTATGCTTAAAGATAAAAATTATGAGATTTATAAACTTAAATGCCAAATCACTGATGATAAGGCTAGGGAAGAGGTACTTTTAGAAAAGTACAAAGACCTCAAAGAAACCCTTGCAGTCACCCAAGTAGAGTGTGATCGATGGGTACAATCATGCAAAGGTTTTGAAATGCTTCTTAGTAAGCAATCAGCTTCCAATGTGAAGTTTGGCATTGGTTATAATCACACTGCTCCTCCTACAGATTTTGCTTCAAGA
Source organism: Flaveria trinervia (assembly GCA_025506515.1). Taxonomy (NCBI): domain Eukaryota; kingdom Viridiplantae; phylum Streptophyta; class Magnoliopsida; order Asterales; family Asteraceae; genus Flaveria; species Flaveria trinervia. The sequence goes on along the minus strand of CM046456.1, from coordinate 62,933,922 downwards.
GCAGAAGTAAAATCTGATGGAGAAAGCAATAACCAATCCACCTCATCATGTGATTCACTTTCTAATAGAGCACCATCAGAAGTTGAAGTTAGTATTATTCCCTCATTGAACCTATTAGCTGATCTTGATGGTTCAAATACTAACACTCACATGATCAAAGAGTTGATCAACTCAGGAGTTATTTCTGGAAGTCCTGAAAGGACTAGAGAGCAAGATTTAACACCTGAAGTTCAAACTCCAACTACTGTCAGCATTGAAGAGAAGAAAACTGTCAGTAGAAAGGGTTTGAAGACTACTAAAGAGGAAGTCAAGAAAGCAAATAGTGCTTCCAAAGTGCTGAAGAACAAGTCTTCAGTAGTTTCATTCTCTTTAGTTGATGATCAACGTAAGATGAAGAAGAAACCATGTGAAATATGTGGTTTGTTCAATCATCTTACAGATGATTGTTGGTACAAAAGAGGATCCAAACTCAAACATAAAGAGGAAATTAAAGAGAAAATGGTTAAAATGAAAACTGAGTTTGAAGCCATATTTGTACCAGCAACATCAAATCCTGTAACCCATAAGTCCAAAAAGAAATCCAAAAAAAAGGGGTTAAACAGGTAACAGCTGAGATTGCTCAAAAGAAGAAGGTGCAACATAGGAACTTATCAAACTCCAATGCCAATGTGTCTGGAAAGCTGAAAGCTTTATCACAAAATCAGACACAGCTGGTTATGATGGTTCAACATCTATTGGGAAGAGTTAACCAATTAGATGTTCCTATGTTGAAACCACAGAAAAGGAGGTCCAAGCCAAAGGACTCCTCTTCTTCACCATCTTCTTCCTCTCAGGCTGTTGTTTCCAACAAACCTGTTAGTTTACCATCTGTTGATGAGAACAGGCCCAAAACCAAAAAGGTTTGGGTCTCAAAATCTAACTAATTTGTTGTGTTTTTCAGGGTTCTTCAACATGCCACAGAGGCATCTGGTATGTAGACAGTGGAGGATCCATGCATATGAAAGGAAACAGATCACTTCTTAATGACTACTCTAAAGGAAGGAAGGGGTTTGTGTCATTTGACAATCATGCAAAGGGTTACATCATCGGAAAAGGCTTTGTTTCCAATGGGGAAATAAAGTTTGATGATGTTAACCATGTGGAAAATCTCAAGTACAACCTCTTGAGTGTCAGTCAAATGTGTGACAAAGGCCATGTTGCTCTTTTCACCAGTCAGAACTATCGGATTCTGTCATCCAAACTTCTAAGTTTGATTGATAAGGTGTTGGATGAATACACTCTCCTGAAGGCCAACAGGACAGGAAGAGTGTATGCCTTAGATCTTTCCAAGAAAATAAATCTCAAAGGCCATCCTTGCCTATTTTCCAAGGCTTCCCCTCAAGAATCTACTCTATGGCATAGAAGGCTGGGTCATGTTAATCTCAAAAACATAAATCAGCTGATAAACCATAGTTTAGTAAGGGGACTGCCTATGAAGGAGTTCAAATGTGAAGATAACTACACTGCTTGTTTAAAAGGAAAACAGCACAAAGCTTCATTTCCCTCCATAGAAGAACCTAAGTCCACTGCCTGCTTACAGCTTCTTTATGGATCTCTTTGGTCCTGTGAGAGTGATGAGTATGGCTAAGAAGAAATACTGTCTGGTAATTGTGGATGATTACTCCAGATTTGTATGGACATTCTTCTTGCATTCAAAGGATGAGGCAGCTCAGAAGATTATCAACTTTGTGTTGTATGTTGAGAAGCAGTATTCCCTTTCAGTCAAGTGTATTAGAAGTGATAATGGAACAGAATTCAGAAACAATACACTTGATGAGTTCTACCTCTCAAAGGGAATCAAGAGGCAGTTTAGCATTCCAAGAACTCCTGAACAAAATGGAGTAGTGGAGAGAAAGAACAGGACCCTTATTGAAGCTGTAAGGTCCATGTTGGCTGATTCTGGACTGCCAATGACTTTTTGGGTTGAAGCTGTCAATACAACTTGCTATGTACATAATAGAGTTCTAGTAAATCAGAGGTTGATGAAGACTCCGTATGAAGTTCTTCATCATTTGGCCCCTCTAATTTCATTCTTCAGAGCTTTTGGGTGTCCTTGTTTCATTCTCAACACACGGGATCAACTCCAAAAATTTGATCCTACGGTGGATGCAGGGTACTTTGTTGGTTATTCATCAACTTGCAAAGCATACAGAGTCTTCAACTGTAGAACAAAGATGGTTGAAGAGACTCTACATGTTAAGTTTAATGAATCTCCAAAGGACAAGATTCCACAAAGCCCTGTGGAGCTATTTGATTTGGACATACTGCAATATGTTCCTTATCAAACTCCTACTGTTTCTCCTATCAACAGGTCACCACCTGGTGGTACTGCTGATGCTGATGATGATGATGATAGCAGTACTCACCTCTTCAGGTTTAGTGACCAACTGCCTGTGTCCTCTAAACCTGATGCTCCTGTAGCTTCAGTAGCTTCATCCACAACAAGTGCTGATGAGATTTCTACATCTTCAACTTCATTTGAGTTGCCACCATCTACATGGTTTCAAGAGTCTACATCAACATCTGTTGCTGCTGAAGGTTCTACAAACACTTGCACTGATCTCATTGTTTATCACGAGCTGAAGAATCACCCAATGTCTCAAATCATTGGTGATATCAATGCTGGAGTTTCAACCAGAAGTCAATTGTCCAATTTTTGCCTCTATGCTCTCTTCATCAGTCAGCTAGAGCCAAAGAATTATCATGTTGCACTTAGAGACAATGGCTGGGTTGAAGCAATGTAGCTTGAGCTTCTTCAGTTCAAAAAGCAGGAAGTGTGGGAGCTTGTTCCTCTTCCCCCAGGTAAGTGTGCAATAGGCACTAAATGGGTTTTTAGGAATAAAACAGATGAAAATGAGCTTATTGTTAAGAACAAGGCCAGACTGGTTGTTTAAGGGTTTGCACAAGAAGAAGGTATTGATTATGATGAAACCTTTACCCCTGTAGCCAGACTGGAGGCAATTAGATTGTTCTTAGCCTATGCTGCACTCCATAATCTTAAAGTTTTTCAAATGGATGTTAAAAGTGCATTTTTATATGGTAAAATAAAAGAAGAAGTTTATGTGTGTCAACCACCAGGTTTTGAGGATAATAAACACCCAGAATGGGTATACAAGCTTGATAAGGCTCTTTATGGGTTGAAAAAAGCTCCTAGAGCCTGGTATGAGACATTATCTAACTTTCTTCTGCAAAATAATTTCACTAGAGGCTCCATAGATAAAACTTTATTTATTAAGAAGGTGGATCAGCATAAGCTACTTGTTCAAATTTATGTTGATGATATTTATTTGCATCCTCTGATCCCCAGTTGTGTGATGATTTTACAAAATAATGCAAAGGAAGTTTGAAATGAGTGCAATGGGAGAATTACAGTTCTTTTAGGCTTGCAAATCAAGCAAAAGCTGATAGAATTTTTATTCATCAGTCTAAATATACAAAAGATCTTTTAAATAAGTTTGATTTACAAAACTGTAAGCCCTGTTCTACTCCCATGTGCAACACCACACAATTGGATGTTGATCAGAAAGGTTAAGCTGTTGATGAAACGCTTTACAGATGTATGATTGGGTCCTTGATGTATTTAACAGCTTCTAGACCAGATATTATGTTTGCTATATGTGTTTGTGCTAGATTTCAGGCTGCACCTAAAGAGTCCATCTGATTGCAGTCAAGAGGATCTTTAGATATTTGCAAGGTACACAATCTCTAGGTTTATGGTATTCCACTGGGCACTCTTGCAAATTAGTTGCTTTCTCTGATAGTGACTATGCAGGGTGTAAGTTGACCAGGAAATCAACTTCTGGGGATGTCAATTCCTAGGCAACTGTTTGATTTCTTGGCAGAGTAAGAAACAAACATCTGTTGCTACATCCACGGCTGAAGCCGAGTACATTGCTGCTGCAAGTTGTACATCCCAAGTACTCTGGCTTCAGAATCAACTTTTGGATTATGGCATTACAGAGACTAAGACTCCGTTATTAATGGATAGTGCTTCAGCTCTTTGCATTGTCAAAAGTCCAGTCCAGCACTCTAGGACCAACATATAGAAATTAGACATCATTTTATAAGAGATTGTTTTGAAAAGGGTCTAATTAATCCTATGTTTGTGCCTAGTGCTGATGAGCTTGCAGACATTTTTACTAAGCCTTTGGATAGTTCAACTTTCCAAAACCTGGTGTTAAGGCTTGGCATGCTGCAGCTAGAATAAGTGAAAACTACTGATGATCTCAGTAATTACTCATGATCATTGGTAACCATGTCACATATAGTACTGATGAGTTCTTTTACCCTCAGTAGTTTTTATAACTACTGAAGGCTAAATGCCTCACAAGTACTGAAGTACTTTATCTGTTCTAAACTACTGATGTAGTTACAACTACTGATGTAGGTACAACTACTGAAATCAGTAAAAACAGATAAGTACTGACGTCCTATTAAACACTTGAAAAGCAGATGAAAAGTCTGATGAATAAGTGTTGAGGACAGTATGAAACAGCTGAAAAGCTAAGAATTGATGAAAACAGCTGATGAGTAATTTCTCTTCAGTTGTTTCTACAACTGCTGTTTCTAAACAACTGAAGCAAGACCATAGTCTTCAGTAGTTTCACAACTACTGATAACTAATACCAAGTCTTCAGTTGTTTACAACAACTAATGGCAAAACCTCTTTCTTCAGTAGTTTCACAACTACTGATGACAAACACCAAGTCCTCAGTTGTTTACATCATATGAAGTCAAAACCACGACCTTTAGTAGTTTCATAACTACTGATGGTTAACACCAAGACTTCAGCTGTTTCAACGTCTGATAGTCAAAACCAAGTCTTCAGTTGTTTTATAACAATTGATGACAACACCACCACTGTCAGTCGTTTAATACAAGTTAAGAAAAATACAAGTGTTGGTCATCCGCATTTGTCAATGCGGATGACAAGTTAATAAATGCGGATATACATTTGTTCATCCGCATTGACCAATGTGGATTACCAAAGAAATGCGGACAAGTGATTTGTTCATCCGCATTTACCGATGCGGATGACCAAACTTCAATGCGGTTGAAGAAATGCTGATGAAGTCAACTCATCCGCATTTGTCAATGCGGATGATCAACAGCCAATGCTAATGAAGACTTAGACTAGCTTTAGTAAGGGTAGTTTAGTCTTTTGTAATGGCAACGTGTCTGCCTATAAATAGAATAGTATACCTCATACATGGGGTAACTTTGGTTTGTAATTTGATTTGATTCTTAGTTCCTAGAATGTTCTGTTTGCATTGAATGTTCTTGTAATCAATCAATCAAAGTATTCAATATATACAAACATATTTATGAGTATCATGTGTATTCAATGTTCATTGATTGTCTGATTCCGCCTCTCAATCTTTGTCTCAATCACTATATTCGGTCCTTATTGATTCACATCAACTGAGATTATCATTCTCAAATCTTTTCCAGTCAGGAGCACTACATAACTTATTTTTGAGTAGTTCAAATGTAGCTTTTTGCTTTTCTTCCCAAATGTAAGGTTTATCTTTTTGGGTTAATTCTATGAGAGGCTGGGCTATTCTCAAGAAACTTTCTATAAATCTTCTATAATATCCCGCCAAACCTAAAAATTGGCACACCTCTGTTGGTGTCTTTGGATATTCCCATTTCTTAATAGCCTCAATTTTTGCTGGATCAACCTGTATCCCTTATTGATTAACTACATGCCCTAAGAACTGTACTTCCCTTTTCCAAAATTCACACTTTTAGAATATTGCATATAATTTCTCCTTTTGCAACAATTCTAAGTCATTCTTAAGTGCTTTTCATGATCTTCCTTACTTTTAGAATAAATCAAGATGTCATCTATGAAGACTATAACAAATTTATCTAAATATGGTTTGCATACTCTATTCATTAGATCCATAAATGCTGCGGGAGCATTAGTTAACCCAAATGGCATTAAAAGAAATTCATAATGACCATATCTGGTTCTAAATGCAGTCTTTGGTATGTCCTCATCTTGAACTCTTAGTTAATGATACCCTGATCTTAAATCAATCTTTGAAAAATAACTAGACCCTTATAATTGGTCAAATAGATCATCAATCCTAGGTAGGAGATATTTATCCTTTATAGTTATCTTATTGAGTTCCGTATAGTCAATACACATCCTGAAAGTTCCATCTTTCTTTTTAACAAATAGAACTGGTGCACCCTATGGTGATACACTAGGACGTATGAATCCTTTATCCAATAATTCCTGTAATTGATTCATTAATTCCTTCATTTCTGTTGGTGGTAAACGATATGATGCTTTATCTATAGGAGTTGTTCCTGGTACTAACTCTACTTTGAACTCTACTTGACGATGAGGAGGTAAACTAGGTAACTCATCAGGGAAAACGTCTGTGTATTATTTATTACAGGAACACTTTCTAAGCTCATCTTATCTTGTTTGGTATCAATTATATGGGCTAAAAAGACTAAACATTTCTTTCTTAAATAGCTCTGTGCTTTCTTACAGGAAATTATTTTCATTGCACCATTATTTTCATTGCACCTATGGGTTTTCTCCATATAAGTAAAGGGTTTTATTTTCTTTAAACAAAGGAATCTTTATCATCTTGTTCCCACATACTATTTCAACTTGATTTTTACATAACCAATCCATTCCCACAACTATATCAAAGCCTCCTAATTCAATAGGAATCAAATCTATGCTAAAACAATAATCATCTAAAATTAAGGTGCAGTTAGGAATGATTTCACATGCTTCAATTATCTTACCATTAGCTAAGTCTACCATATACTTGTGTTTTAGTTTTTCTGAATTTAGATCAAGCAATGGTCTAAATGTATTTGAAATGAAACTACGGGTTGCTCCAGTATCAAATAATACTATTGCGTATTGATCGTTAATAAGAAACGTACCCGTTACTACTTCAGATTCTTGTCGGGCTTCCTCGGCTTGCATTATGAAAGCTCTCCCGAGAGGGTTGTTTTGTTTGACTGGAGCCTTACCTTTCAATTGTGTACATTTATTTCGAAAATGATTTTCGTCTCTACATTGATAACATACGGGTTTTAGGTTAGTGGGGCTCTTACAGTCTCAGGATATCTGCCCCTTTCTTTTGTAGTTATAACAGAGTACCATTGCACACTTATTCGGATGATATCTCTGACAGGTATTGCACCATGCTGACCCTCTGTTTGGGGTTTCTTTTCTTGCGCCATTACTAAGAAATTCCTAGTTGGCTGTCGAGTTATCCTTTTCTAAGGATTTCCTCCAAACTTGCTTCTTGAGTTGTTGTCTGTAAGGCCCCGTTCCCGAGACGGTCACAGCTGGTAGATCACCACATTTAAAACATATAAGTACATTGTTCTTTCATAAAACATCGCAGCGGAATTACCAAAATATACATCTCAGTTCACTATAAAAGCTTTTGCAAAATAATACATCGTTAACAAGTTACAAAATACATGTTGCATTACATCACAAAAGCATTATAAAAATGGATGCCATCCAAAAGAGCTGAGTAGCCACCTCGTGCCATCCTCAGCAATCAGTACCTGCCAACTGGAAACACATAAAAGTTAGCGTTGCTGAGTGAGTTCTAGTTTTATAATAAACATACTTTTCTTTCGTTAAAACCGTTCTTTACTTTCATGCGATCATACATCATACATACACATAGATAATATCATTATTATCTTCATTAATCATTTATTAACTTTCGCTCATTCGTCGTACGTCATTATCATTCTCATTCGTTCATACTTCTTACATTCATTCGTACGTTCATTACTTTCGATGACATATACATTACCCCGAACATTGTGCACGAAGCGGGTAGCTAGGCCTGAGGTCTTTCATAGACCTCGAACATTGGGCACGAAGCTGACTCCAGTACCTCGGGAAAGTACATTCACCACTTATCTTTTATCTTTCATTTCGGATAAATGCCATATGCTATACCCCGAACATTGGGCACAAAACGAGTAACTAGGCCTGAGGTCTTTCATAGACCTCGAACATTATGCACAAAGCTGACTCCAACATCTAGGGCAAGCGGCAATGATCCCATACAGATGTTCAATCATGCAGATTGGACCCGAATGTGCATCCTTCGGGGTAGCTAACCCACACACCGTTGAGCTAACACCTTCATTGGGTGTGCACCTCAATACATTTGCTTGCAAGTCTTTCTTACATTTATTCAATCATTAATGCATGCATTCATTCATCATGTTCATCTTTTCATTATCTTTCACTTGAAGTTACATAATACTTTCATTCATTCATTTACATTCAACGTAAAGTCACAGGAAAGATAAATATACATCATAATAAGGAATATAACATACACAATCATCATCATCATACAGGGCATCATCATACACACATACATCATGCACAAATATACAACCTCATACATCATCATGCCCAACATAGTGTCTATGACCTCAAAAGTCAACTTATATGAACTCCCGGGAATCTTTCACATCAAAACTTACATCTGCACTCTCCCCCAAAAGTTAGTAAATAAACACTGTTTTCCTCGGGTACACCAGCCCTACTTGGGCGTATGGGTATCCTTCAGTCGCATGGCCTTCAGGCGACTGAATATCATGCAAATGTACCAATGCGAATGAACCCTTATGCAAATGAACATCCATGCGAATGGACCTAATGCGGATGCACTCAATGCAGATGAGTCCCATGCGAATGGAACTAATGTGAATGAACCCTTGTGAGGATGAAACTAATGCGGATGAGCACTTATTCGAATGGGCTCTCAGTTGCATGAATCCCCATGCAACTGGCCTCCAATCGTGTGAATGAACCTCAATCATGCGAATAAACCTCAATCACACCTCATTCGGCCGTATGGCCCCCATTCGGTCGCCTAGCCCTAGCTGATGCAGAATGCAGTTCATCCTGAACCCAATCTGCCATTTTCAACCTCCAAGCTCATCCAATCCCATTCTAAGCCCAAATCAACCATCCTAAACCTTAGGAATGCATACCACAACACCATTCAAGCACACAGAAGCCCAAAAACAAACTCCAAACGCGTCACACAAAACCACATATAAATGGGTCAAACACACACACATACAAAACGGGTTTTCAGATGTGTTCCAGCCCTAAATTCCACCAAAAATGTATAAAAGAGGGGTCCTAGAACTCACACAAACCACACCGAGAAGTAGAGCTTTGTTTGAACCCGCTACATGATTATTTTGCACTCTTGGATCCACCCGAGCCACCCTTTTTCTCTCCTTTCTCCCTTTCTTCTTCTCCTCTATTTTCTTTGCTGAGATTTTGGGTGTGGGGAGAGGGTAAGGGCCACCCTCGCCCTTCAAATACTTCAATTCACCCAATTTTCTCTCGTTGTCAAGTTTGGTCCCTCGACTTTGGACTTTATTTCTTTTCTTTTTTTGCCGGCTTCAAAGAAAATAAATAACCGAGTGTTACAAGTCCACCCCCCTTAAATAGGTTTCGTACCCAAAACCTGTTATTCCTTGAACAAACGTGGTTAATGCCGCCTCATCTCTTCTTCAGTCTCCCACGTAGACTCGGATCGCTTCATGTGCTTCCACTATACACGCACGAGAGGAACTAGTTTATTTCTTATCCTCTTCTCTTTTTTATCGATGATTGCCACTAGTTGCTCCACATAATTGCGTCGTTCGTCTACTTCGATATCCTCCAGTTGAACAATCATACCTTCATCTGCCAAGCACTTTCTCAGATGAGATACAAGGAATGTCTGGTGAATTCCACTTAACTCATCTGGTAACTCTAGTTTATAGGCCACCTCTACTACTCTAGCAATGATTCGGAAAGGCCATATATACCTTGGGCTCAACTTGTCCCGCTTCCTGAATCGGATGATCCCCTTCCAATGTGAGACCTTCAACATAACTGTAACACCCGGTTATTTTAAAGTCAAAGGAAGAGAAGAATAAAGTGAAAGAAAAGAAGGATAAGAAATAAAACCCAAGTCTAGGGGTAAAAAGTGTCCAAAAGGACAAAATGTTTGAAAAATGGGTGTAAAAGGTGGTATGGCCGCCCATATGTCACATACACCACTGATTTTCGGGTTTTAGAGAGAGAAAGAGCAGCAAGTTCTCGATTTTGAAGGAAGAACAAGAAAGAGTTTGAATTCAAGGTAAGAATTCATGCTTTTATGGTGTTCTTGACAGGTCTTATCCTCGAGTTTACGCTTATGTGTGTTTGTAAGTGTTTGGGGTATGTTTTTAGTGGGTTTCTAGCAGTTGGATTCAATTTGCAAACGAGTTTGGAGGAAGCCATACTTAAAAGCTGCAAAGGTGAATTCTAGGACCCTTCTTTTACTGGTTTTTAACTGATTTTGGGGCTGGAAATACATGAATGTAAGTTTTATTAAACTGGGTTTCGAACCCGTATGCTTGAATGTGTGTATGATCATGTTATGATGTGATGTGTGACTATGTTCATGCTTGATGATGTATCATTGTGTTTCTAAGGCTTAGAGGGTAAGAATTAAGCTTAGAACATGATGAATGGTGCATGGAAATTGAATCTGATGTTTTAGACCCACCTTATATGTTTTTAAATCTGCCTAAGTGTTTGGAAGTAAATTCGGATGAAAAGGGTTAATGCGGATGAACATTAACCAATGGGTAAGTCAATGCGGATGAAGTCAATGTGGATGAACATTGACTAAGTGCAGGAAATGCGGATGAGCATTTGCCTAAGTCTAGAAAATCCGGATGAGCATTTGCCTAAGTCTAGGAAATGCGGATAAGCATTTGCCTAAGTCTGGGAAATGCGGATGAGCATTTGCCTAAGTCTGGGAAATGCGGATGAGCATTTGCCTATGTCTGGGAAATGCGGATGAGCATTTGCCTAAGTCTGGCAAATGCGGATGAGCAAAGTAAGTCAATGCGGATGAAGTGAGTCAATGCGGATGAGCATTGACTAAGTATAGAAATGCGGATGAGCAATGTAAGTCAATGCGGATGAAGTGAGTCAATGCGGATGAACATTTACTCAGTATAATAAATGTGGATGAGTTAGGCAAATGTGGATGACAAATGCGGATGAACTATAGCAAATGCGGATGAACTGTAGGAAATGCGGATTAACATTAAGTAAAATTCTGACCTTTTGGGAAAATAGAGGTAATGTAGGCTTTGATCTAGGAGATTCTCGGGGGTTATGAAAGTTGACTTTTGAGGTCATACATGGTATGATGGGCATGTAATGATGTGTGCTTCATGCTTATGATGATGATGATGATGATGCATGGTTATGCATGATGTATGTTATGTATGATGCCCTGCATGATGACGTATGAATGATATGTTTATGTTCCTTGTGATGATGTATGATTATCTTTCCTATGACTTTACGTGTTATGATAATGAATGAATGAACGAAGTATTATGTAACGTAAAGTGAAAGATAATGAAAGAGGAACATGATGAATGAATGCATGCATTAATGAATGAATGTAAGAAAGGCTTGCAAGCAAATGTATGGAAGTTCACACCTAATGAAGGGTGTTAGCTCAATTATGTGCGGTTAGCTACCCCGGAAGGAGGCACACTGGGGTCTAATCCTTGTGATTGACCATACGTATGGGATCCTTGCCGCTTGCCCTAGGTACTGGAGTCAGCTTTGTGCACAATGTTCGAGGTCTATGAGAGACCTCAAGCCCAGTTACTTGCTTCGTGCACAATGTTCGGGGTATAGCATATGGCATTGATCCAGCATGAAAGAGAAAAGATAAATGGTGAATGTACTTGCCCTAGGTACTAGAGTCAGCTTCGTGCATAATGTTCGAGGTCTATGAGAGACCTCAGGCCCAGTTACCCGTTTCGTGCATAATGTTCGGGGTAACGTACATGTCATTAGAAGTAATAAATGAATGAATGAATGAAAGTATGAACGACAGAATGACGAAGATAATAATGATATTATCTGTATGTACGTACGATGTATGATCATGAACGAATGTAAAGTATAATATGATTTTTTAAGTGAAAGGATGGTTTTATGAAAGAAAAGTATGTTTTGCTATAAAACTAGAACTCACACAGCAACGCTGACTTTTATGCATTTTCTAGTTGGCATGTGAGCATTGCTGAGGATGGCACGAGGCGGCTGCTCAGCTCTTTTGGATGGCATCCATTTATTTAAAGCTTTTGTGATGTACTACAACCGTGTAATTTTGTAAATGACAAATGATGCATTATTTTGCAAAAGTTTTTATGATGAAATGAAATGCCATTTGTGTTATGTTTTCGCTGCAAGGTTTTGATGATTAAATGCAAAGTATATGTTTTATGTGCGATGAATTACTAGCTATAAGCATCCCAGATTCGGGGCCTTACAAGTTGGTATCAGAGCCAAAGTTTAAGTGAAATGGATAAATTTTCAAAATAAACCTTAACTTAAACTGAGAATGGGACGGAAGGGGATAGGATGCCAATCTGAGTAGCTGCGTGCCATCATGTACTTTCGTAAAGAGAAATGGTTTTATGTGCGCATGGTATGTGGTTTTGTGTTGTATATAGATTTAAATATTGATGTAGTCAGGACAGGTAATGCTTGGGGTATGAAGAGTAAAGTAAGTGGCTAATCACAACTGGCCACTATAATTAGGGACTTACTTGAATGACTGTATTAGTGTTTAAATATTTCAGTGTGAGTTAGAGGATGGCCGGTGATAGATCATCTAAAGCTTCGCGTGGTGGCGGACGTGGTGCTGAACAACGGGTCACGAGAGGTAGGCCTAGGGCCGAAAAGGTGGTTCATGAAGAACCAGAAACCCCTCATCCGGAGGGTGGAGACGAGAGCGCCAACCTGAGAGCCTCGGTAAAGGAGGCTGTGGTGGAAGAGGTTCACCAGGTCATGTAGACGATTCTACCGTCTGTGGTGACCAAAGTGATAAAGGCAGTTAAAGAGGGAGAGAGAAGGGAAAGGAGTGGACCTACGGGCGAAAGAAGACAACCCGAGACTAAGACGGTTCTGTCTGATGATGAGGAAGAAGAGGAAGAAGCAGAGCCTGTGCGGGAGGCAGTACGAGGCTGTAACTACGAGGTATTCATGAGATGCAAGCCGCCTACGTTTGATGGAAACGGCACTGTTGCTGCTGCTCACCGGTGGGTGAAGGAAATGGAGGCCGTACTGGATATCAGTGAGTGCTGAGAGGACCAAAAGGTTAAGTTCGCTACCCACTCTTTCGTAGACTCAGCTCTATGCTGGTGGGACAATATAGTCCAAGCTGAGGGTAGTCGGGCGATCGGGAGAATGAGATGGTCAGAGTTGAAGAAGTTGGTGATCAAGAAGTTTTGTCCTCATCAGGAAATGGATAAGGTCGAGAGGGATTTTCTGCAACTGGAGGCGGAAATGATGACACACCAAGAGTACAGCACAAAGTTCAATGAAATGGCACGTTTGGTGCCGGATCAGGTGACACCTCTATCTCGGAAGATCAAGAGGTATATTCAGGGTTTGCCGACGGACATTCGCAAACGCATGATCGCCGTCCGACCAAGCACGTTTAGGTCAGCGGTGGATCTAGCAGGGAGATTGTATGATGAGAGGACTGTGGTGGTGTTGACTGAAAGTAATTGGAAGGGTGGAGGTGATAGAAACTGGAATGGGAAGAGTTTGGTCGGGGTGGTGCCTCGACGAGTAACAAGAAGGCTCGAGTGGATGAACGCCGTGTGGTCACATCAAGTGCGGGGTTGAAAAAGTGTGGCAAGTGTGGGAAGGAGCACGTTGGCAAGTGTAGATGGGGGTCGAATGGTTGTTTCAAGTGTGGGAAGCCTGGTCACATGGCTAGAGACTGTGGAGGTGTGAAGTGTTTCAACTATGGGGGAAGTGGTCATATGAGCAGGGAGTGTAAGAAGCCCAAAGTTGAGGGTTCTGGGGTGAAGAAAACTAGAGGTGAAGGACCAAGGGCGAGCGCCAGAGCATACACAATGACATAGGAGGAAGTTAGGACGGACACAGGAGGAAGTTAGGACGGACCCTCATGTCATGTCCAGTACGTTTCTGGTGAACCGAACTTTAGCTTCTGTGTTATTTGATTCAGGTGCAAGTAAGAGTTTTATTTCTGCTGCTTTCTATGTTAAGTTTCCTATTAGTAGTAGACGTATTGATGCGCCCTTCAATGTAGAAACTGCCATAGGTAAGTCCACCAAGATTTCTGAGATGTTAGAGGGCCGTTATGTGGAGCTAGAAGGTCATAGGTTTCCTGTTAAATCATTCGTGATGACCTTGGGTGGTTTTGATTTGGTTCTTGGGATGGATTGGTTGGCGGATTTCAAGGCGAACATCATGTGACGCAAGAAGATGATTCAGCTATCAGCGCCTGACGGGAGTTCGGTAACGGTTTATGGTGATCGAGTCACGACAATTCTGAAAGTGATTTTGATGGCGGTGGCGGGAAAGTGTATGAGGCATGGATGTAGCGCCTACTTGGCCTATGTAAAGGATGTGGATACGCCAACACCACAACTATCCGATGTACCCGTTGTGTGTGACTTTCCAGACGTATTCCCAGAAGACTTACCAGGAGTGCCACCTGACCGAGAGATCGAGTTCCAGATTGACTTGATACTGGCTACCCAACCTGTTGCCAAGGCACCGTATCGATTGGCCCCGACAGAGATGAAAGATTTGATGGAGCAGTTGCAAGAGCTGCTTGACAAGGGATTTATCAGACCAAGTATCTCTCCTTGGGGTACTCTGGTCCTATTTGTAAAGAAGAAGGACGGTAGTATGAGGATGTGCATTGACTACCACGAGCTGAATAAGTTGACAGTGAAGAACCGCTACCCCTTTCCAAGAATAGATGGTTTGTTCGATAAGCTTCAAGGTGCTAGTTGGTTTTCAAGGATCGACCTCCAATCGGGTTATCATCTGTTGAAGGTGAAAGAGTCGGATATCCCTAAGATAGCTTTTCGCACACGCTACAGTCACTACATGTTTCTTCTCATGTCTTTTGGTTTGACCAACGCGCCAGCTTCTTTTATGGATGTGATGAATCGGGTGTGTCGACCGATGCTGGATAAATCAGTGATTGTGTTTATTGATGATATCCTGATTTATTCGAAGAGCGGTAGATTGAGCATGTCGGTCACATTCGGGAGGTTTTGGAGACGCTGAGAAGGGAGAAGCTATACGCCAAATTCTCCAAGTGTGCATTTTGGTTATGGGAGGTTCAATTCTTGGGTCATGTAGTGAATCCTGATGGGATCATGGTGGAGCCGGCAAAGGTGGAAGCGGTTATGCAATGGAAGTCACCGAAGACGCCATCCGAGATTCGCAGTTTCTTAGGTTTGGCGGGTTACTACAGGAGATTTATTCAAGACTTCTCCAAGATCGCTTCTCCACTAACCAAGTTGACCTGAAAATATGTGAAGTTCGTATGGGGTCAAGCTCAAGAGAAGGTGTTTGAAGAATTGAAGACGAGATTGACTCAAGCTCCTGTTCTGTCATTACCCGATGGAAGCGAAGACCTGGGGGTTTATTCTGATGCTTCCTACTCGAGTTTTGGGTGCGTGTTAATGCAGAGAGGGAAGGTTATAGCCTATGCATCTCGACAGTTGAATGTTCATGAGGTCAACTACCCAACTCATGACTTGGAGCTAGCAGTCGTGGTCTTTGTACTAAAGATTTGGAGGCACTATCTTTACGATACAAAGTGCACCATTTTCTAGTTGGCAGGTCAGCATTGCCGAGGATGGCACGAGGCGGTTGCTTGGCTCTTTTGGATGGCATCCATTTATTTAAAGCTTTTGTGATGTAATACAACAATGTAATTTTGTAAACGACAAATGATGCATTATTTTGCAAAAGTTTTTATGATGAAATGAAATGCCATTTGTGTTATGTTTTTGTTGCAAGGTTTTGATGATTAAATGCAAAGTGTATGTTTTACGTGCGATGAATTACCAATTGTAAGCATCCCAGGAACGGGGCCTTACAATAACCCGGTCACTCACCTGGAACTCAATCGGTCTGTGTTGTTTATCAGCAAACGACTTCTGTCTATCTTTGGCTGCCTTCATGAAGGCCTTGATCTTTTCAAGCTTCTCATTCGTAGCCTCGATTACCTCGACACTCCCTAGTTCTTTTTTACCAATATCACCCTAACAGACGGGTGTTTTGCATCTCCTACCGTATAGCATCTCATAAGGTGGCGTACCAATACTGGCATGATAATTGTTGTTGTATGAGAATTCAGCTAACGGTAAGTGGTCATCCCAACTTCCCCCAAAATCAATAACACATGCCCGAAGCATGTCCTCCAATGTCTGAATGGGCCTCTCGAACTGACCATCAGTCTGGAGATGTTAAGCCGTGCTAATATTTAACCTCGTCGCCATAGCCTCATAGAATTTCTTCTAAAATTTGGATGTAAACCGAGTATCACGATCAGACACAATAAACACCGGCACACTATGACGAGTTACAATATCTTTAATTAAAAGATCCGCTAACCTCTCAAATGAATATGTCTCGCGGATCGGTAGGAAGTGAGTACTCTTTGTCAAATGGTCGACAATCACCCATATAGCATCATACCCTTTCGGGGTACGCGGTAGCTTCGTAATGATATCCATGGTGACGTGCTCCCACTTCCATTGTGGTATATCCAAATGTTGGATCTTACCATACGGCTTCTGATGCTTGGCCTTCACCTATAGACAAGTAAGGCATTTACTCACATACTCCACCACGTCACATTTCATACCCCGCCACCAATAATCCTTCTTCATGTCCTGATACATCTTTGTGGCACCTGGATGAATGGAGTATCGAGTATTGTGAGCTTCATCCATAATCTTCCCTCGTAGATCCCCGAAACGAGGAATCCACACTCGTCCAAATTGGGTTTTAACACCAAGTGTGTTTTCACCCAGTTCCGCAACCGGACCTCTCATCCTTTCAGAGTTAAGATGATCTTCTTTCAGCACTTCATCTTGAAACTCTTTAACTTGCTTCATCACGTCAGAGGTCATGATTAGCTAATAGCTTTAACCCGAATCGGCTCGGTCCTCTCTTTCCGACTAAGGGCATCCGCCACCATGTTGGCTTTGCTCGGATGGTAATGGATCTCCCAATCATAATCTTTTATGTGCTCCAACCTTGTTTCTGTCTCATGTTCAGGTCCTTCTAGTCAAAGAAGTACTTCAAGCTCTTGTGGTCAGTGAAAATAGTGCACTTTGTCCCATAAAGATAGCGCCTCCAAATCTTTAATGCAAAGACCATGGATGCAAGCTCCAAGTCATGAGTCGGATAGTTGACCTCATGGACCTCTAACTGTCAGGATGCATAGGCTATAACCTTCCCCTCTGCATTAACACGTACCCCAAACCCGAGTAGGAAGCATCAGAATAAACCACCAGATCTTCACTTCCATCGAGTAATGACTGAACAGGAGCTTGAGTCAATCTTGTCTTCCATTCTTCGAATGCCTTCTCTTGAGCTTGAGCCCATACAAACTTTACATCATTCCGGGTCAACTTAGTTAGTGAAGAAGCAATCTTAGAAAAGTCTTGGATGAATCTTCTGTAATAGCCCGCCAAACCCAAGAAACTACGAATTTTGGATGGCGTCTTTGGAGACTTCCATTGCATCACCGCCTCCACCTTTGCCGGGTCCACCGTAATCCCGTTGGGATTCACCACATGACACAATAATTGAACCTCGCGCAACCAGAACGCTCACTTGGAGAACTTAGTCTACAACTTCTCCTTTCTCAATGCCTCCAAAACCTCCCGAATGTGACCGGCATGCTCAATCTCGCTCTTCGAATAAATCAGGATATCATCAATAAACACAATATTTGATTTATCCAACATCAGTCGACACACTCGATTCATCAAATCCATAAAAGCAGCTGGCATATTGGAGAAACCAAAAGACATGACAAGAAAATCGTAGTGACCATAACGCAAGCGGAAAGCAATTTTAGGGATATCCTGCTCCTTCACCTTCAACTGATGGTAGCCCGATCGAAGATCTATCCTCGAAAACCAACTAGCACCTTGAAGCTAATCAAATAAATCATCTATTCTTGGTAAGGGGTATTGGTTCTTCACCGTCAGCTTGTTCAACTCACGGTAGTCAATGCACATCCTCATGCTACCGTCTTTCTTCTTCACAAACAGGACCGGAGCACCCCAAGGAGAGATACTCGGTCTAATGAACCCCTTATCAAGCAGCTCTTGCAATGCTCCATCAACTCTTTCATTTCTGTCAGAGCCAACCGATACGGTGCCTTGGCAACAGGTTGGGCACCCGGTATCAGATCAATCTGAAACTCAATCTCTCTGTCAGGTGGCACTCCTAGTAAGTCTTCTGGGAACATGTCCGGAAAGTCACACACAACTGGCACGTTGGATAGTTGTGGTGTTGGCGTATCCACATCCTTTACATAAGCCAAGTAGGCGCTACATCCGCGCCTCATATACTTTCCCGCCACCGCCACTGAGATTATTTTCGAGATCGTTGTGACCCGATCCCCATAAACAATTACTGCACTCCGTCAGGCGCTGCCAAACGAATCATCTTCTTGCGACACACAATGTTCGCCTCGAAGTCCGCCAACCAATCCATCCCAAGAACCAAATCGAAAGCACCTAAGGCCATCACGAATGGTCTAACAAGAAACTTAAGACCCTCCAGTTCCACATCACAGCCCTCTATCATCTCAGAAATACTGGTAGACTTACTTATGGAAAGTTCAACATCAAAGGGCGCATCAACACGTCTACTACTAACAGGCAGCTTAGCACAGAAAGTAGCAGAAATAAAACTTTTACTGGCACCCGAATCAAATAACACAGAAGCTAAAGTTTGGTTCATGAAAACGTACCGGACACAACACCAGGGTCCGTCCTAGCTTCTTCCTGTGTCATAGTGAATGTCCTAGCACTCGCCCTCGGTCCCTCACTCCCCGTCTTCGTTACCCCGGAACCCTCAGCCCTCGGCTTCTTACAGTCTTTACTCATATGACCACTTTCCCCACAGTTGAAACACCTTGTATCCCTGTAGTCTCTAGCCATATGACCAGGCTTCCCACACTTGAAACAGACATTCAACCCCCACCTACACTCACCACTGTGCTCTTTCCCACATTTGCCACACTTCTTCAATCCCGTACCCGGTGTGACTACATGTCGATCATCCACCCGTGCCTTCTTATTACCCGTCCGGGCATCACCCCGACCAAACCTCTTTCCATGCCAGTTCCGATCACCACCACCCTTCTTGCTACCTTTAGTAACCACCACCGTTCTCTCATCATATAGTCTCCCCGCCAAATCCACTGTCAACCTAAATATGCTCGGTCGGGCAGCGATCGTGCCTGCGAATATCTGTCGGCAAGCCTTGAATATACCTCTTGATCTTTCGAGACAGAGGTGTCACCTGATCGGGCACCAGACGTTCCATTTTGTTGAACTTCGTGGTGTACTGCTGATGTGTCATGGTTCCCGCCTCCAGTTGCAGGAACTCTCTCTCAACCTTATCCATCTCCCTATGAGGACAGAATTCCTCAATCACCAACTTCTTTAGCTCCGACCATCTCATCCTCCCAATAGCCCTGCTACCTTCGGCTTGGACTATATTGTCCCACCAGCACAGAGCTGAGTCCATAAAACAATGGGCAACAAACTTTACTTTCTTGTCCTCCTAGCACTCGCTGATGTTCAAGACAACCTCCATTTCTCTCACCCACCGGTGAGCAGCAACAGTAATGTCGTTACCATCAAAAGTAAGGGGCTTGCATCGTTGAAACGCCCCATAATTACAACCTCATGCCGCCTTCTGCACAGGCTCTTCTTCTTCCTCTTCATCATCAGTTAGAACCGTTTCAGGCTCTGGTTGCTCTCGTCCTCCTGAGGACCTGTTCCTCTCTTGTCTCTCCCCTTCCCGTACAGCCTTGATGACTTCGGTCACTACAGACGGTAAGATCGTCTGCATGACCTGATGGATTTCTTCAACAACAGCCTCCTTTACTGAGGCTCTCAGATTGGCACTCTCGTCGCCACCCTCCGGATGAGGAGTCTCGGGTTCTTCGTGAACCACCTTTTCTATTCTGGGTCTTCCTCTCTTGGGTCGCGGATCAGCACCAAGCCCATCACGACCACACCACGAGAGGCTTTCGAAGATCTACCACCGGCCATTCACACGCACACTGAAAGATTCAAACACCAACACGGTCATTCAAGGAAACAGCTCAATTTATGTCAAGTATAATAAGTCCCTAATTATAGTGGCCAGTTGTGATTAGCCACTTACTTTACTCTTCATATCTCAAGCATTACCTGCTTTGACTACATCAGTATTTAAATCTACAAACGACACATAACCACATACCATGCGCACAAAATACTGGTTAACTTTACGAAAATACCTGATGGCACGCAACTACTTAGATTGGCATCCCTTCCCTTTCCGTCCCATTCTCAGTTTAAGTTAAGGTTTATTTTGAAAATTTACCCATTTCACTTAAACTTTGGCTCTAATACCAATTTGTAAGGCCCAGATCCCGGGACTCTCACAGCTGGTCGATCATCTCATTTAAAACATATAAATACATTTGTCTTTCAGAAAACATCGCAGCGGAATTACCAAAATATACATCTCATTTCATTATAAAACCTTTTGCAAAATAATACATCGTTAACAAGTTACAAAATAAATGTTGCATTACATCACAAAAGCATTATAAAAATGGATGCCATCCAAAAGAGCTGAATAGCCGCCCCGTGCCATCCTCAACAATCATTACCTACCAACTAGAAACACATAAAAGTCAGCATTGCTAAGTGAGTTCTAGTTTTATAATAAAACATACTTTTCCTTTGTTAAAACCGTTATTTACTTTCATGCGATCATACACCATACGTACACATAGATAATATCATTATTATCTTCTGTTGGACCAAAAGAACCAATGAGCTAGATCAGAAAAACCTTTAAGTCCCACAAGACATCGCAACAACTGCTGAAGACTTGATCAGCTGCTTGACAAAGTCTAAAGATCAGCAGCTGAAGACTAAAGTACTAAAGACTTCAATAGCTGAAGACCAAAGTCTGAAGATCAACAGCTGAAGACTAAAGTACTGAAGACTTCAACAGCTGAAGACCAAAGTCTGAAGTTCAATAGCTAAAGACTAAAGTACTGAAGACTTCAATAGCTGAAGACTAAAGTACTGAAGACTTCAACAGCTGAAGACTAAAGTACTGAAGACTTCAATAGCTGAAGACTTCAACAACTGAAGACTAAAGTACTGAAGATCAACAGCTGAAGTACAAAGACTGAAGACATCAGCTGAAGACATCAGATGATGATAACTGATGTTCATGAAGTCCAAGTACTGAAGCCTTCAGAGTTTGTCACAACAGCTGAAGAAGCATTCTTTAGTTGTTGTGATGGTTTCCATTCAGTAGTTTTCTTTTCTATTTCAGTACTTGTAAAATGACTGAAGAGCATGTTCTTCGGTCGTTGTTGTTTCAGTAGTTTCTTTTCAGTAGTTATAGTGATAGTTAACACTTGGTATTTTTGTAAGAAGATGTCAGTTGTTTGACATATTCAGTAGTTGTGTTAACTTTCAGTAGTTAAATAACACTTAGATGTCACTGTCAAGTGATATCAGCTGACGTCAGCTTTCCTTATAAAAGGAAAGATGACCTAATTGTAACGTTACGTGAAAGCCAGCTGAAGCATATATTGAATGAATATATTCCTTTTGGCAGAAATTCTCTATCTATAACAAACACTGTTTCATTGATAAATTTCATGTGTTCTTGTTTAAATTTGTTAATTCGTGAGCTCATTCCGCTGCAAATCCAATCTAATTGATCAAACTAGATGCTGAGATCCTAACAATTGGTATCAAAGCTGGTTAATCATTGATCGATTTAACAATTGATCATTGAAACTGTTCTTTTGCCATCTACGTTTGATCGAATTAGCAAATTTGCAAGAATCAGTTATAGAGATTGAGTTTTGTTGCTTCTGGCCATTTTGTTTGAGGTTCTAAGTGGTTTTGAGCTAGATTTAATTTGTTTACCTGAATTTGTCTGAATTTGAATATGACTACTCCTTCTAATGACCCTCACAATACTGGTTCCTCAACCAAGCCTCCGATGCTGGTTAGGACTGAGTATAACATATGGCAATGAAGAATGCTCCATCATCTGTCTGTTAATAGTTCAGGTTGTTGGACATCTGTGGTACATGGTCCACATAAGCCTATGGTGAAAAATCCGGAAACCAACGAAATGGTTCCGAAGAAGAAGGAACAATACTCTGATGAGGATCGAAAACTGTTTGAGATTGATGCTAAAGCTCATGGAATTCTGGCCATGGCATTGCCTAATGAAATCTATTCTGGGCTTATGCATCATGAAACTGCTCATGACCTCTGGAAGGCACTGAAAGAACAATTGGTGGTACAGATGAGGTCTTAGCAAACAATAGGAAATACTTGCCCAACAATATGAGACATTTGCTCATAGGAAGGGTGAGACCTGACTCAACAGTTTGAGCGTTTTTCATGTTTGATCTCTGAGCTGAAAATGGTCAAACATGAATACACTAATAGCCAGATGAACCACAGATTCCTCAGATCACTGCCTGAGAGATGGGACACATATACAATTGTCCTACGCTCTAATGCAAATCTGGATAGCCTATCTCTCACCCAACTTCATGGGAAACTGCTTACATTTGAAAGAGAGATAGAGCAGAAAAGGAAACTGGCATCATCAGGAAAGCTCACTGAAGACTTTGTACAAGGGAACATTGCCTTGGTCGGTCATGAGTTAGAATATGCTGCATCAGAAAGTAATTATGATGAGCATATAAATTTCTCTTCAAACAGTTCTGATCATGCATTTGTGAGTGTTGATAGTCAGTCAGGCTGTAATAGTGACAATTTGTGCTTCATTATGGATGATTTGAAAGGTATAGCTGATGATGACTTAGAAGAGATGGATATTTTGAGCCAAGGGACTTGATTAATATTAGATCTCAGAAATTCTACAAGAGAACTAGTAGGAAATTCCCTGGACTCTCTATCAAAACCAAGTTGGTTTTGACAAGAGTAAGTTGAGGTGTCACAAATGCCACAGGCTTGGGCACTTTGCAAGAGAGTGTAGATCATCTGGATCTAACTCCTCTGCACCCTTTGTGACTTTTTCAAGTAATATTCAACAAACAGAGGGCAACAGCCTGCTAGTTCTAGTCATCAATCACAACCTCTATCTCCTGCATATTTTGTCCCTCAAGGTCCAATGTCATATCCATATCCCTGCTATTACATGCCACAAACCAGTCAAGTTCAAGTACCCATTGCTCAACAACCACCTACTCTTCCTGAGCCTTAACCTTCCCAATCTCATCAACAATCTCAACCTCAACAACACAGCTTTTTCACCCCAGGAGTTGTTGACTGGAGCAGTTTACCAGATGATATGTCTGGTCATGAACAACTGTTTTCTGGTGCTGGTCAACATGGTGGTGATAATCCTTTTGGAAACCTTGCTCTAATGGCCCTGGAGTCTGCTGATACCTCATCCTCTAATGCCTCCACACCACAGGTATCACAGGTATCCTCTGAGGCTAAAGCCAAGCTATGTTCTGAAACATGCATAGCCGCATTTGCATCTATTAGAGAAGCAAATGTAGCTTTAATTGACAAGAACATTGAGCTGGAACAAATAATATCCAAAAGAAAAGCTGAATTTGAGTTTGTGCTTAATGATAAGAATGATGAGATTTACAAACTTAAATGCCAAATAAGTGATGATAAGGCTAGGGAGAAGGTACTTCTAGAGAAGTACAGAGACCTCAAAGAAACACTTGCAGCTACCGAGGTAGAGTGTGATCAATGGGTACATTCCTGCAAGGGTTTTGAAATGCTTCTCAGTAAGCAGTCTGCTTCCAATGTGAAGTTTGGCATTGGTTATAATCACACTGCTCCTCCTACAGATTTTACTCCCAGAGCAGAGGTAGAATCTGATGGAGAAAGCAATAACCAATCCTTTTCATCATGTGATCTACTATCTGATACAGCACCATCAGAGGTTAGTGTCAGCATTAATTCCTCCCAAAACCTATCAGCTGATGTTGATGGTTCAAATGTTGACACTCACATGATCAAAAGGTTGATCACTCCAGGTGGTATTTCACAAAGTACTGAAAGTACTAAAGAGCAAGTCATAACACCTGGAGAACAAACCCAAACTACTGCATGTACTAAAGGGAAGAAAACTGCCAGTAGAAAGGGTGGGAAAACTACTGAAGAAGATATCAAGAAAGTATGTACTGCAAGGAAGAAAACTGCTAGTATTGATCGCAAACTGCTGAAGAATAAGTCTTAGTAGTTTCATCTTCATCAACAGATGATCAACCTAAGATGAAGAAAAAGCCATGTGAAATATGTGGCTTATTCAATCATCTTACTGATGATTGCTGGTATAAAAAGGGCTCCAAACTCAAGCACAATGAGAACCTTAAAAAGAAAATGTGATAAAATGAAAACTGAGTTTGAAACGAAGTTTGTACTAGCAACATCAAAACTTGTAACCCCAAAATCCAAAAAGAAAACCAAAAAGGAAGGGGTTAATCAGGCAACAGCTGAGGTTGCTCAAAGGGAGATGGTACAACACAGGAATCCATCAATCTCACGCACTAATGTGTCTGATGAGCTAAACGCTTTATCACAGAATCAGACACAACTTGTTATGATGGTTCAACATCTATTGGGGAGAGTCAACCAATTAGATGCTCCTGTGTTGAAACCACAGAGAAGAAAAATCCATGCCAAATGATTCTTCTTCTTCACCATCTCCATCCCCTCAGGCTGTTCTTCATAGCAAATCTGTTAGTTTACCATCTGTTGATGTGAACAGACCCAACCAAAAAGGTTTGGGTCTCAAAAACTAACTAATTTATTATGATTGCAGGGTTCTTCAACATGCCACAGTAGCATCTGGTATGTAGACAGTGGAGGATCTATGCATATGACAGGGAACAACTCTCTCTTCATGATTACTCTCAGGAAAGAAGGGGTTTGTTTCTTTTGGAAATGATGCTAAGGGTTACATCATTGGCAAAGGCTTTGTCTCCAATGGGGAAATAAGGTTTGATGATGTTAACCATGTGGAGAATCTCAAGTACAATCTCTTGAGTGTCAGTCAAATGTGTGATAAAGGCCATGTTGCTTTTCACCAGTCAGAACTACAGGATTCTGTCATCCAAGTTCTGAGTTTGATTGATAAGGTGTTGGATGATCACACTCTCCTAAGGGCCAACAGGACAGGAAGAGTGTATGCCTTAGATCTTTCAAGAAAATAGATCTCAAAGGCCATCCTTGCCTATTTTCCAAGGCTTCTCCTCAAGAATCTATTCTGTGGCATAGAAGGCTGGGTCATGTGAATCTAAAAACTTGAATCAGTTGATACATCATGATTTAGTAAGGGGATTGCCTATGAAGGAGTTCAGATGTGAAGACAACTGCACTGCTTGTTTGAAAGGAAAACAACACAAAGTCTCATTCCTCCTATTGAAGAACCTAAGTCCATTGCCTGCTTGCAATTACTACACATGGATATCTTTGGTCCTGTGAGAGTGAGAGTGAGTATGGCAAAGAAGAAATACTGTCTTGTAATTAGGATGATTACTCCAGATTTGTATGGACTTTCTTCTTGCATTCAAAGGATGAGGCTGCTCAGACGATTATAAACTTTGTGTTGTATGTTGAGAAGCAGTATTCCCTATCTGTCAAGTGTATCAGAAGTGATGATGGAACAGAATTCAGAAACCATACACTTGATAATTTTATCTCTCAAAGGTAATCAAGAGGCAGTTTAGCATCCAAGGACTCCAGAAAAAATGGAGTAGTAGAGAGAAAGAACAGGACCCTAATTGAAACTGCAAGGTCCATGTTGGCTGACTCTGGTTTGCCACTGCCCTTTGGGCTGAAGCTGTTAACACAACTGGCTATGTGTAGAATAGAGCCTTAGTAAATCAGAGGTTGATGAAGACTCATATGAAGTTCTACATCATTTGGCTCCTCTAATTTCTTTCAGAGCCTTTGGGTGTCCTTGTTCATTCTCAACACAAAGGATCAACTCCACAAATTTGATTCTAAGGTGGATGCAGGGTATTTTGTTGGTTATTCATCTACTTGCAAGGCATACAGAGTCTTCAACTACAGAACAAAGATAGTTGAAGAGACTCTGCATGTGAAGTTTAATGAATCTCCAAGGACAAGATTCCACAAAACCCTGTGGAGGTATTATGATTTGGACATACTGCAATATGTTCCTTATCAGGCTTCAGGCGCTTCTGTCACCAGTTCTCCACCTGGTGGTATTGATGATGATGGTAATATCAATGCTCACCTATTCAAGTTTAGTGATCAACTGCCTGAGTCCACTAAACTTGATGTTCCTGTAGCTTCAACAGTTCCGTCCACAACAAATGCCAATGAGATCTCTGATTCCTCTACATCTTTTGATTTGCCATCTCATTCTTGGTTTCAAGAGTCTGCATCACCATCTGTTGCTGCTGAAGGTCCTACAAACACTTGCACATATCTCATTGTTTATCAAGAGCTGAAGAATCACCCAATAACTCAAATCATTGGTGATATAAATGCTGGAGTTTCAACAAGAAGTCAATTGTCCAATTTCTGCTTCTATGCTCTCTTCATCAGTCAGCCAGAGCCAAAGAACTATCATGTTGCTTTGAGAGACAATGGATGGGTTGAAGCCATGTAGCTTGAGCTACTTCAGTTCAAAAAGCAGCAAGTGTGGGAACTGGTTCCTCTACCCCCAGGTAAGTGTGCAATAGGCACTAAATGGGTGTTTAGGAATAAAACTGATGAAAATGGGCTTATTGTCAAGAACAAGGCTAGGCTGGTTGTACAAGGTTTTCACAAGAAGAAGGTATTGATTATGATGAAACCTTTGCCCCTGTAGCCAAACTAGAGGCAATTAGATTGTTCTTAGCCTATGCTGCATTTCAATCTTAAAGTTTTTCAAATGGATGTTAAAAGTGCATTTTATATGGTAAAAATAAAAGAAGAGGTTTATGTGTGTCAACCACCAGGTTTTGAGGATAATAAACATCCAGATTGGGTATACAAGCTTGATAAGGCTCTTTATGGGTTGAAACAAGCCCTAGAGCCTGGTATGAAAATTATCAAATTTTCTTCTTCAAAATAATTTCACTAGAGGCTCCATAGATAAAATTTGTTCATTAAGAAGGTGGATCAGCATAAGCTACTTGTTCAAATTTATGTTGATGATATTATTTTTGCATCCTCTGATCCTCAGTTGTGTGATGATTTCACCAAATTAATGCAAAACAAGTTTGAAATGAGTGCAATGGGAGAATACAGTTCTTTCTAGGATTGCAAATCAAACAAAAGGCTGATGGGACTTTCATTCATCAGTCTAAATATACAAAAGATCTTTTGAATAAGTTTGATTTACAAAATGTAAGCCATGTTCTACTCCCATGTGCAACACCACACAACTGGATGCAGATCAGAAAGGTAAAGCTATTGAAAACACTTTACAGATGTATGATTGGGTCTTGATGTACTTAACAGCTTCTAGACCAGATATCATGTTTGCAACTTGTGTTTGTGCTAGATTTCAGGCTGCTCCTAAAGAGTCTCATTTGATTGCAGTCAAGAGGATCTTTAGATATTGCAAGGTACATAATCTCTAGGTCTTGGTATTCCACTGGACACTCATGCAAATTAGTTGCTTTTTCAGATTGTGACTATGCATGGTGTAAGTTAACCAGAAAGTCAACTTCTGGTGGATGTCAATTCCTAGGCAACTGTTTGATTTCTTGGCAGAGTAAGAAACAACATATTTGCTACATCCGCTGCTGAAGCAGAGTACATTGCAGCTGCAAGTTGTACTTCTCAGTACTCTGCTTCAGAACCAACTATTGGATATGGCTTACAGAGACTAAGACTCATTATTAATGGTATGCTTCACTCTTTGCATGTCAAGAACCTGTCCAGCACTCTAGGACCAAACACATAGAGATCAGACACCATTTTATTAGGGCTGTTTTGAAAAAGGTCTGATTGATCCAAAGTTTGTGCCTAGCGCTGATGAGCTTGCAGACATTTTTACTAAGCCTCTGGATAGTTCAACTTTCCAAAACCTAGTGTTAAGTTTGGTATGCTGTAGCTAGAATAAGTGACAACTACTGATGATCTCAGTTTACAAGTATGAGGATCATTAGTAAACATGTCACAAATAAGTACTGATTCTGATACAAACTACTGTGTAGTTATAACTACTGATGTTAGTAAAAATAGTTAAGTACTGATGTCCTATTAAACAACTGAAAATAGCCAAAAGACTGATGAGTAAGTGTTCAGGACAGTATGAAACACTGAAAAGCTAAGAATGACAAAAACGACTGATGGGAATTTTCTCTTCAGTTGTTTTACAACTGTTGTTTCATCTAAACAACTGATGACAAAACCATGTCTTTAGTAGTTTCACAACTACTGATGACTAACAAAAGTCTTAGTCGTTTACAACAACTGATGACAAAACCATGTCTTCAGTAGTTTCACAACTACTGATGACTAACACCAAGTCCTCAGTTGTTTCCAACATCTGAAGTCAAAAGCATGGTTTTCAGTAGTTTTATAACTGCTGATGCTAAAACCAAGACTTCAGTTGTTTCAACCTCTAAGGGTAATACCACGTCATCAGTCGTTAAAACTACTGATGATTAACACCAAACCCTTCAGTTGTTTTATAACCCTTACCCTATAAATACCTAATCTTACAGAGCTTCATCATCTCAACCTAACGTTCAAAAACTCAGAACCTTCTCTCACATTAATGGCGACCATGCAGCTTAAACCACGACACAACTGTGTTGCTACCTTACCAAATCACCTTTCTGGACGAAGTTTGATATCCATTGATCTAATGTCCATTCTCCATACAAAACGGCCTTCCTTATCAATCCTACCATTTATGCTGAATCCCTATTCAGTTCTGGACGAACGTCACCCTTACCACTGGGGAGAATGACGCCGAGTCTCTCCAGTCGTCGTCAACTGCCGTAAGGTGGTCATCACTCCGGCAATCCTTCGCCAAACCCTACAACTGGATGATGCCACCTTCCCCGCTGGATATTCAAAGGGAACCACTGAATCTATCCTTTGCCCAACATGGATACCAGGGTAACCTCAGCACTTCTACCATCCTAAAGAAGCATTTCCATGATGCAGAACGCCTTATTTTTCATATGGTGAATGTCTGCCTAGCCCCTAAGACTTCGTCTGGGATCAAATGTCAACCAGGTGGCAGCAGGTATTCTTCTCTATCCTTGAGCATAAAACTTAAATTTTTCTGAAATAATATTTCTTGAACTTAAGGATATGGTCTCAACCTATTGCTAACCGATGGATATTATATCCACGGTTCATAATGGCCATTATAGAGAACCACTGAAAGCTGAGGGACTTGTTGGCCTTGGAGTCCCTGCCATGGCTGTATTGCCTGAGGTATACTCCAGGCATAACTCAGACCAGTCACTCAAACAGGCTGCCAAGCTGCGAAAACCCACGCAGCTGTACCCACAGCCACCCCCTCCCAATCCAAATCCAGTCCCCACCAAACCCAAACACAAGAACCCCAAAAGGGCGCTCAGGAGATGAGTCCCCTGAGGATGCCCCTGCAACACAAACGCAGGATATATCTACTGGCCATAACCCCCCAGTAGATACACGTACTCACCCACCCTCAACCGCTCAGGCTTCCTCCCAACAGGAGCCTGTAGCAACCACATTTGGGGCACATATACATCTGGAACCTTCCTCATTTAAGGAGGCTGCCATTGAAACGCACCACTCTCCCCGGGTGCATACTGCTTTCACACCATCTCCCACTGCAACCCCCCAAAGTCCTACCATAATAGTTGCAAAAGTGCTGACTCAGTTGCATTCCTCACCCCCTCCCCAGATACCAATCAAAACTGGGATAACCTCAACAATTGAGGGGGAGGATCCAAATGCTTCTGATAACCCACAGCACAGGGGTTACATGTTCCATCTCCAAGTGTAGAAACGAGATTCGAACATCTGGTGAGGCTGCCCCTTCTCCTGTTTCAGCATATGATCAGGATGAAGTTGGTATCATCCATAAGACCTCACCAGAGGCAACTGCCAATGAAGGACATAGTCCTGAGGCAGGAAGTCCCCAGTACCACGAACAAGGGGCACATGCTACTACTGATCTACACTCAGAGCATGTACATCCTGATTCAATCAGGAGGTCAGGTGATTCAGCACCGACTGATGATGACCTGGGCTTTTTCTACGATGTTCTAGCCCACAATACCATCCTAGAGAATGAGGTGAGCAGACTCAAAGAGCTGTTGGCCAAAATGTCTCAGGATCAAAGACCATCTACCACAATAACCCCACAGATGGCACCTTCAATTGAAGGTTTACCAACACTGAGCCTACACACATAACTGAGCCACCAGCCTTTGCTTTTGCACCACCTCTCAGGGACAGAACCCCTCTGAGCAGATGGCTGCTATCTTTCAAAACTCCTTACCTCTCATCACTCCCATCATCACTGACATAGTGCATAAAGCCATTGATGAGAGGATTCCCTCAAATCTACAAACCTTCATTGATGATGCTGTTCATAAATCTCTTTCTGCCTTCCAAACCCCTGATTCCAATGCAACCAAAAAGGGGGAGACTGCAAAGTCTAAGGCAGTGAAAGACAAGAAAAGAAAGAGAGTTGATGTTGAGAAAGAGCCTGAAAAAAGAAAGAGAAGGAGGTTGAGAAAGAACTGATCTCAGAACAATTGATCACATATAAAGAAGAAAAGTGCTGAGTCAAGAGCTGATGAAGAAAAATCATTAGAAGACCTTGTTAAAGATGCTAATGAAGCTTATAGCAGATCAATGGATAAAATTATAGATCAGCTATTTAGACATGGTCATGACACAGCCACATTAGACTCTGAGATCAGAAGCTGGAAATAGAAGAGATACAATCAAGATGGGCCGGTTATAGTGTGTTGGAAAGGGAAAGATTGGAAATCATGATCAGGTTCATAGCTAAGTATCTTGGAAGATCATTGATTGAAATCAAGTCATGGTCCAGGGACAGCATCTTGGCAATAACCACCAAGATCTGTTCGTCTGAAGTATATACCAAGAGCTGGTCATTGAAGCTTTGAATGAAGCTGGTGCTGGGAGCAGGACTGAACTGGTCAAACTCTAAAGCCTCACTTACATCCAAAATGCTAGAACAGCCTGTCAAAATTCCCACACCAAAACCACCACAACCACAACCCACTAAACCATTCCCTTACCCACAAAACCAATAGCCGATGATGTCCCAGAAGAAGAAGAGAAGGGTACTGAGCTAGAAGAGGAAGAAGAAGATAATGATGAAGATGAAGATAGGCTGCCAATCTCAGCTGTTATACAGTTGCCTAAGGCCATAAGTCACCCTCCACAATTACTCCTGAATCTCAAAGACAAATTGTGAAAGTGAAGTTAGAAGAAGAAGAGCTTCACAAACAACATGATGAGGAATTGTTGAGAAGAGTCGACAAAGCATATGCTGCCACATCTTCATCATCAAAAAGAGAGAGTAAGGATTTGGCCTGATCCCAGGGTGTCTCATAGGATTCAAAAGAAAAATATTCCACAGAGATACATTGGCCAAGTAAAGAAGATTGTAGATGAAGTGATCTCACTAGCCTTTGTAGTATCACCTTGGGAGATCCTAGATGACTTCAAGAAAGCCTATAAAGCTAAACTGACCCCACAAAAGATGCTAGAGAATAAAGTGGTGAAAAAGGGGTTAGTGTATAGGAGGCTTGAGGAAGTTAGAAAGAATGAGCTCCAGTTGTTCTTAGAGGGTATTCACCCAGGAATCGCATATGGAATCATAACAACTGTGGAGCTAAAAAATGGGAAGCAGGTCAAATACCTCTTTGAGTACTATGGGCCAGAATCACTCTTTGAAGGAGAAACAGAAGAGCTTACCATGGAGGAACAAATAACCTTCCTGAGGCCTATACAAGGGAGTCTTACAGACTCATAGTTGGGAAGTAGATCTCATGGATGGGGTAACAGCTCTGTGTCCAGTTCCCCAAGATAGAGTTCTCATCCATCCTTTGCCAACAGATCATTGAGACCTCTTCCCAGGCCTGTGCTTACAAGGGTCACTTCTAAGCTGATCTAGAAGACAAAAAGACCAATCCTTCTGCCATAATAAGTGGGACATCTTCAATAAGCTTAAAGGTTTTGTCTGCTTGGTTCAGGGGGAGTTTGTTGGACCAAAAGAATCAATGAGCCAGATCATAAAAACCTTTAAGTCCCACAAGACATCGCAACAACTGCTGAAGACTTGATCAGCTGTTTGACAAGTCTAAAGATCAACAGCTGAAGACTAAAGTACTGAAGACTTCAACAGCTAAAGACCAAAGTTGAAGATCAAAAGCTGAAGACTAAAGTACTGAAGACTTCAACAGCTGAAGACCAAAGTCTGAAGTTCAATAGCTGAAGACTAAAGTACTGAAGACTTCAACAGCTGAAGACTAAAGTACTGAAGACTTCAACAGCTGAAGACTAAAGTACTAAAGACTTCAACAGCTAAAGACTAAAGTACTGAAGATCAACAGCTGAAGTACAAAGACTAAAGACATCAGCTGAAGACATCAGCTGATGACAACTGAAGTTCAAGAAGTCCAAGTACTGAAGCCTTTAGAGTTTGTCACAACAGCTGAAGATGCATTCTTCAATTGTTGTGATGGTTTCCTTTCAATAGTTTTCTTTTCTATTTCAGTACTTGTAAAACGACTGAAGAGCATGTTCTTCAGTCATTGTTGTTTCAGTAGTTTCTTTTCAGTAGTTGTAGTGATAGTTAACACTTGGTATTTTTGTAAGAAGATGTCAGTTGTTTGACATCTTCAGTAGTTGTGTTAACTTTTAGTAGTTAAATAACAGTTAGATGTCACTGTCAAGTGACATCAGCTGATGTCAGCTTTCCTTATAAAAGGAAAGATGACCTAATGGTAACATTGCGCGAAAGCCAGCCGAAGCATATATTGAATGAATATATTCCTTTTGGCAGAAATTCTCTCTCTATAACAAACACTGTTTCATTGATAAATTTCATGTGTTCTTGTTTAAATTTGTTAATTCGTGAGCTCATTCCGCTACAAATCCAATCTAATTGATCAAACTAGATGCTGAGATCCTAACATCTTCATTAATCGTTCATTCATCGTACGTCATTATCATTCTCATTCGTTCATACTTCTTACATTCATTCGTACGTTCATTACCTTCGATGACATATACATTACCCCAAACATTGTGCATGAAGCGGGTATCTGGGCCTAAGGTCTTTCATAGACCTCGAACATTGGGCATGGAGCTGACTCTTGTACCTAGGGAAAGTACATTCACCACTTATCTTTTCTTTTTCATTCCGGATAAATGCCACATGCTATACCCCGAACATTGTGCACGAAGCGGGTGACTGGGCCTGAGGTCTTTCATAGACCTCGAACATTATGCACGAAGCTGACTCTAGCACCTAGGGCAAGCGGCAAGGATCCCATACATATGGTCAATCACGAAGATTTGACCCCAGTGTGCATCCTTCGGGGTAGCTAACCCGCACACCGTTGAGCTAACACCTTCATTGGGTGTGCACCTCCATACATTTGCTTGCAAGGCTTTATTACATTCATTCATTCATTAATGCATGCATTCATTCATCATGTTTCTCTTTTCATTATCTTTCACTTTACGTTATATAATACTTCATTCATTCATTTACATTCAATGTAAAGTCACGGGAAAGATAATATACATCATAATAAGGAACATAACATACACAGTCATCATCATCATACAAAGCATCATCATACACACATACATCATGCACAAATATACAACCTCATACATCATCATGCCCAACATAGCGTCTATCAACTCAAAAGTCAACTTATATGAACTCCCGGGAATCTTCCACATCGAAACTTACATCTGCACTTTCCCCCGAAAGTCAGTAAATAAACTACGTTTTCCTCGGGTACACCAGCCCTACTTGGGCGTACGGGCACCCTTCAGTCGCATGGGCTTAACGCGACTGAACATCATGAGAATGGACTAATGCGGATGAACCCCTATACGAATGAACACCCATGCGAATGGACCTAATGCGGATGGACTCAATGCGAATGAGTCCCATGCGAATGGAACTAATGCGAATGAACCCTTGTGCGGAAGAAACTAATGCGAATGAGCACTTATGCGAATGGGCTCTCAGTCGCATGACTCCCCATTCGACTGGCATCCAATAGTGCAAATGAAACTCAATCATTCAAATGAACCTCAATCGTACCTCATTCAGCCGTATGGCCTCCATTCAGTCGCCTAGCCCTAGCTGATGCATTATGCAGTTCATCCTGAACCCAATCTGCCATTTTCGACCTCCAAGCTCATCCAAACCCATTCTAAGCCCAAATCAAGCATCCTAAACCTTAGAAATGCATACCACAACACCGTTCAAGCACGCACAAGCCCGGAAACAAACTCCAAACGCATCTCACACAACCACATACAAATGGGTCAAACACACACACATACAAAATGGGTTTTCAGATGTGTTTCTATAGATACATATGTACCTAGTTTATGAGCTTAATGTAAAATGTCTTTCATGTCTTACATATATGTAATATAATGGGTTGAATGAAATACAATATGTGGTTTATGCTTATAATATTTAATATTTCATTGATTATTGTGTGCTAACGTTTATTGAACTAACTATATAGGTTTGTGGTTGTTACATAGTTCTTAGTCAATAATGATTGAGCAACATGGTTAAACTTAATCGTGTGAAGTTCTTATGTGAATGGACAATGCTAATGGACCATACGCATGAACAACTTCATGCTAATGAATCGGTCGCACGACTGAACCAGGAGACTGGAGCAGTCGCACGAGTGTGACATGAGATTGACTCAGTCGCATGATTGGACCTTCAGTCGTGCGGATGGATCAACCGCATGCTTCAATCGCACGACTGAACCATGCAAATGGTTCAGTCGCACGAATGAGAAACCCTAACCTATAAATACCACTTAATTCATGGAAAAACAGAACAATTCGAATACCTACACACTAAATCGTACCCTAGCCGTCCAGAGACCCTAAAACAACCTGTTCCAAGTTCATAGATCGCACAGAATCGTATTGCAATCGTTCTTAACGTTTAGATTCATTCTAAGATCGATTCTATGTGCTTTCTCACTGATTAGATCGCCAATCAAATAGGATTCCGCACTATTTGAGTTGGTATACACGTAAATCAGTTAGTACTCCATCTATACACAGTCCTAACAAGTCGTATCAGAGCTTTGGCTCTTGATTTACGTGTGTTACGATCGATTTTGATATAAAAATCATGTTTTTCACTCAAAAATGCAATCTTTTTGTGTCAAACAGTGTTTTAGACGTCTCCAGGTCAAAAAGTTAACGTTTTCCGGCATACGGCAATTAGGGTTCGTAAGAAAGTCGTGTTTTTGCGTCAGAATACCTTAAACCTTCGAATTTTCAAAATTCAGCAGCTTCAGTCGCACGATTGACTCAATCGCACGACTGAATCCATCTGCATCACTCATACGCACGATTGGACTCAGTCGTCCATCCATTCGTACGACTGAACAGCCTATTTGCAGTGTTCATCCGCACCTGCTCATTCGGACGATTGAGCCATCCGCACTTGTTCATTCGCACGTTTGGGCCAATCGCATTATTCAATCACACGAAGTGTTCAATCGCATTCCTTCAGTTGCACAAGTATAACAATTTGTTCTAAAGTTCAAATTCGATTGTAATGGAGGATCAATATTCAACGTTCACCGCAGGGAGGGATTCAAGGATCCAGAATCTATTGCTTCCAGAAAATGAAGTGGGTAATCACAATAAACCCCCTAAGCTAATAACATTAGATGATTATCCACAATGGAAGCAAAGATTCGAGATCTACTTAAATGGAGTAGATCCAAATCTGTGGGAGTCGATAGAGACAGGGTATAGCATACCTATAGGTGCAGATGGAGTCAAACTTACCTTAGGTGGCATGACTGATGGCCAAAAGGTAATGTACAATGCTGAGAAGAAAGTATATGCATTGCTAACTCAATCAATTCCTAAGGACATCTTCCATCAATTTTCTGAGAACAAGCAAGCAAAGAAGTTATGGGATGCATTGGAAAAACGGTATGACGGGAATGCGTCATTAAAATCTCTAAAGGCAAAAGCGTTGAAGAAGGAGTTCGACAACTTCTCGTCAATGGGTAAGGAGAGCTTGGATAACATCATCGATCGGTTCTACCACTTGATGAGTGAGCTGCACACTCATGGAGTTACAATGTCTATGAAAGACAAGGTGTCGAACTTTGCAGATGGGTTGCCAGAGAAGTGGGTTTCCTTTGTATCCGACCTCAAATAGAATGATATGTTGGTGAAGTTAGATATCAACGATTTCATTCTGAAACTAAGAGAGGAAGAGTTGAGGATGAAGTACAAGGCCCAAAAGTCTTCATATGATCAGAATCCGTCACTGTACAACTCAACTCCACAAGCCAAAACATCTGGAGCACCACTTCAAATGGCATTTGTGTCGAGTTCAGCTGCTCCTTCTCAAGCTACTACTTCAGGATCTGGCACATCAGGGTCATCTTGTTCCCAATACATAGCACCTGAAGCCAATTCTACAAAACTAAAGACCGAGAATCTTAGGAATGTGACAGTAGAGGAAGCTAAAGAGCATATGGATCTCTTAGCAGTTGTTCACTTCTATGACAGACTAGTTGCTGGGAAAATTGGGAACTACCATCTGGCAGATGAGGACTACGAGCCAGTAGACGAGACAGAGCTGGAGAGAATGGACATCATGTGGGCCTTAGCAAGTGTTGTACGGAGAGCTAATAAGTTTGTTAAGAAAACCAAATAGAACATGATTGCCACTAAGGACACAAGTTTTGGTTTTGATAAGACCAAACTTACTTGCTTCAACTGTGGGGAAAAGGGGCACTTCAAACGTGAATGTGTGAAGCCCAAGAAGACAGGAAATGGGAATCCATTCTCATCTTTCAATCGTCAGGATAAACCCACAAGTAGTTCTACTTCGTCAAGCAATGATCCAAAGGCCTTGACCACTAAGGATGACGAAGGACAAGATTGGAGCTTTCGGTTTGTGTCTCCAGGAGAATCCAACATCGCTAGTGTTGAGGATTTAGATGACGACTCAGCAAGCGAAGGTGATATTGCAGTGGAACTCGCAATGTCAAATATTGAAGAAACTGCAATTGTGGTTGATCACCTGCCTGAAGAAGGGACAAGTTCAACAAGTTTAGAATCACCAGAACCAGAAAATTCAGACTCTGCTTTGATGGCTGATTCAACCGCACCCTCTCAGGTAAGTACTAAGATCAATTATTTAATAATCATGCTTATGTTGAATGTAATAAATTTAGGGAAAGCATTGATTTGAAATTTGCTAGGTTATTAGATCATAATGATAGCTTAGTAAAGGACTTTCAACTGTGCATAGAAGCAAATAGAATTTTAAAATTAAATGAGCATAGTTACAAAGAGAAAATAGAACTATTAAATAAAAAACTTAGGGAAACTAAAGTTGTAGCTTTTAACCAAGCTAATGACATTAAGTTCTATCTAAACTCCCTAGAAGAAACAAAGAAACAAAAAGCAGTTTTGGAAGTCAAAGTAAATTCATTAAAACAAAAACTGCATAGTTGGACTAGCTCTTCTCACATAGTACAGCACTTAGTGAGAGAACGTAACAACAGGGAGGGATTGGGTTATAAAGTAGTTCCACCACCACATGAGACCCTGTTGAATGCCAAAACAAACCAATAAATAATAACCCAATCAAAGATCATATGGTGTCCACTCCTCTTGTAAGTGATCCAGATTCCACATGTCAAACTATTGTATCTGGAACTAAACAAAAGGAGACCATTTCAAAATCAAAAGGTAAAATGCCTATTGTTAATCTGGATGAACAATTTGAAAAGGTTAATATAAAGTCAGTTTCAACCACATCTAATTCTGAACCAAAAAAGACCATACATGTTAACCAAACACGTGCATCATGTCCAAGTCCAGGTAAACAAAAAAGTAAAGATGTTAACAAGGTTCAAACAGTTAATTTTGTTAAACAAGTTAAAACATCGAAACAAGAAGTGTCTAAACCCAAACTGAATAAAGTCACACGTGTGTCACACACTTCTCCATAGAAACAGGTACTCCATCATGTCGAAAGTAGATCATGCTATAACTGTGGAAAGTATGGACACATCGCTTCTACTTGTCCTTATTATCAGACTCCAAGGTAGAAAATTGAACTTTATGACACTAAACCTGGCTCTTCAAAACGGAGATCAATGACTCCACCAAAAAGGGTTAGTGAACCTAAAGTTCAACCCATTAGCCAGTCGTCTGTTTACCACAAACAGGCCTTACACAAAGCTGGCTTATGGAAAGAAAAGTCTATTGCAATGTCTGGTGATAAGAACAAGAAGAAGAATGATCTTCCTTATCCTCTAATGGACAATGGATGGAATTTATGATGTGTGATGCCTCTGGGACACCCAAGCCAGTTAAGGCTTGGGTTCCTAACCTTAACTAATGTTTTAAATTGAATGTGCAGGGTGTTTGCTATAGTGCTGAAACAAACACTTGGATAGTAGATAGCAGAGCATCCAGGCACATGACTGGGAACCAGGCACTCCTGTCAAACGTCAAACAAATAAAAGGAGGTCATGTTCATTTGCTAGAAACAAAAGAAGATATATCACAGCTCAAGGGGAAGTGGGGAATCAGAAAGTGAAGTTTGACAAGGTAAACTATGTTCAACAACTTCAAAACAACTTACTTTCTGTATCCCAAATATGTGACAAAGGATTTAAGGTAGTATTCGACCATAAGAAGTGCTATGTCCTGAAAAAGGACTATATGATCTCGGAGGACCAACTCTTAATGTCAGCCTCAAGATATAATGACCTTTACATCTTGGATCTATCAAAGTCCTCCACAACGCATCATCAAGTTCAGTGCTTCTAGTCAAAAGCTACTGAGAAGGATTCGATCTCCTGGCATAGGAGAATGGGACACATCAATCCACGAAAGATGAACCACCTGATCCAGAATGATCTAGTGCGAGGAGTAAATGTCAAAAACTTTCAACTACCAGATTTTTGTGTCGCCTGCAAGAAAGGCAAACAGACTAAGAAGTCTCATAAGGCAAAGAAAGTTAATTCCATAAAACTTCCTCTTAAGCTTCTTCACATGGATTTGTTTGGTCCAATCAGTACAAGAAGCATCACAGGCGACTTGTACTGCTATGTAGTTACAGATGACTACTCAAGATTCTCTTAGGTGATGTTTCTGAAATCAAAATCACAAATAGTTGAGTCATTCAAAGAGTTAGTAACTACACTGGAATCTCTCTACAAGCTAAACGTAAGACAAGTCTGCTCAGACAACGAAACAGAGTTTAAGAATCAATGGATGGAGGCATTCTCCAAAGAAAAGGGATTTGTACATCAGTTCATATCTGCCTACACTCCATAGATGAATAGGTTGCTGAAAGGAAGAACAGAAGCTTGATAGAGACTGCCAAGACGATGCTAGCAGACTCAAAACTGCCTATCCAATTCTAGAACGAGGTAGTGGCAAATGCATGTTACACTTTGAATCGAGTCTTGGTGGTTAAACGACATGGAAAAACGTGTTACGAGTTGCTACAACGACGTAAACCTAATCTGGAGTACCTCGAACCATTTGGAGCACCATGTACGTTGTTGAAGAAAACTCAAGAATGCAAGTTTAGCGAGAAGGCTAAAGAGGGAATCTTCTAGGATACAACATACGAGTAAGAGAGTTTACAACAACTCAACGGGTCAGGTAGAAGTGTGGTGTAACATGGACGTTCAGAGATACACCACCCCTCCTGCTGGAAAAGGACCCGCATTCTTTTTCGACTATGATGGATTCTTTAAGTCCTTCAACATTCCTCTCTCCACTTCTAATAATGAGTTAGCAACCAAAATGATGTATGATCTCTTAAACACACCAACACAAGACTCTACAACATCTAGTTCACAAGGTGTGTTGCCTAGTCAATCAAGGGAAGCACTCGAGGTAAGTGACTCCTCCTCTGATGATGAACCCGTGGAGAATGATCAGAATGATTAGGAGGAACAGGTTCCTACTAATGCAAGTCCACAAGCATCTGACGTTGATGCCTCTGAGTCTTCGGAACCTCACACTCCTACTGCCTCAGACACCAAACCAAACGTTCATAATCTTGATTCTAAGATAGTTGTTCCCACCACTCCTAGATCACGCCTCAATGTCTATCATCCTCTGGACAATGTCATTGGGGATGTCAGATCAGGAGTTCAGACGTGAAATCAGCTATATTCAGCGGATTATGCCTCGGTAATGCAAAAGGGATACCTTCACGATGGTGCATATCGTTGTTTTGTGTCTCAGTTTGAGCCAAAATACGTCAGTGAAGCCCTAAATGATGAGGTATGGGTAAGTGCCATGCAAGAAGAACTTTTTAAGTTAAAGAAGTTAGGTGTATGGACACTGGTGGATAGACCTAAATATGCTAAGGTCATTGGCACCAAATGGGTCCTGAAATGCAAGAAAGATGACCAAGGGCTCATAATCAGAAACAAGGCTTGACTTGTAGCTCAAGGATTTCCACAAGTCGAGGGAATTGATTACAATGAAGTATTTGCACCTATGGCGAGAATGGAAGCCATCCGTATCTTCCTAGCCTATGCCTCTTACATGAAAATTAAAGTCCATAAACTAGATGTAAAGAATGCATTTCTTCATGATGAAATCCAGGAAACAGTGTATGTTAGTCAACCTGAAGGATTTGAGGATCCATATCATCAGGACAGAGTTTACAAACTGGATAAGGCTCTTTACGGGCTTCACCAAGCCCCGAGAGCATGGTATGAAAAACTCTCAACTCACCTTGTGAAACACGAATTTCGTAGAGGTGTAATTCGCTATACACTGTTCATCAAAGAAAAGGATGGTGATCTACTGCTTGTTCAAATTTATGTTGATGACATAATCTTTGGTTCCAAGAACGAAGACTTATGTAAAGAATTTGAAGCAGTAATGAAGGCAGAATTTAAAATGAGTGCCATGGGAGAGATGAAGTTCTTTCTCGAGTTACAGGTGGATCAAACACCAAAGGCGATATTTCTACATCAGACCATGTATGTAGGGGATATTCTCAGTCGGTTTGACATGGAGAATGCTTCCGCAGGTGGGACTCCACTTGCTACAAACCATGATGTAGCACCCAACGAGAATAGTGATCTGGTTGATGACACCATGTACCGAGGAATGATTGGATCCCTCATGTACCTCACTGCCTCAAGACCAGATATCATGTATGCGACGTGTCTCTGTTCAAGATATTAGACGAAACCAAATGTCAACCATCTTATAGGGGTCAAGAGGATATTTCGTTATCTGAACGGTACACCAACACTTGGGTTGTGGTATCCTCGTGACGATGACTTTGAACTTACCGCATACAGTGACTCGGATTATGGCGGCTGCAAAATGAACTACAAATCCACTCAGTAGGTTGTCAATTCTTTGGGAGAAGATTAGTCACGTGGCAGTGTAAGAAGCAGACATCAGTTGCGTTGTCAACTTGTGAAGCTGAATATGTTGTTATGGCAAGCTGCTGTTCTCAAATAATCTGGATCCAACAGCAGATGCGGGATTATGGTTTGAAATTCTCTAACACTCCTATATTTGTTGATAATTCTGTTGCAATAGCCGTAACTAAAAATCCAGTCCAACATCCTAAGACCAAACACATTGGCATTAAATATCACCTTATACATGATTGTTTTGAAAAGAATCTAATCGTTGTTGTTAAAATAAATACAGATTTCCAATGTGCTGACCTCTACACAAAAGCCTGATAACCATGTTTTCTATATCTGTTAAAGGTCAACGGCATTAAAAAGAAAAGTGATGTCATTCAGAAGATGAACATGTTTAGTCCGATGTGTCGAGTCCATTTTTCTTATATTTTATTTTAGTTTATTTAATTAGGTTTAGTGTTTTTATTTGTTCGCCTATTATAATCCTAAAAAGCAAAACCAGTTTTGGGACATTAAAAGACTTAAATTGAATTAGATGTGAAATTCAAAGTATAAGTCTGAGAATTCTAAGCAAAAATAAATGGAAAAATGATAGTAAAACTAGCTACTACTAAGGTAACACAGAGAAAGTAGACCTAGAGGTTGCTAGACCATTAGATGATGTGTTGGTAGAGTCAACACAATAGATAACTAGACCTCGTTAGTGATCTCAAGATGAAACTAAGTTGTTCAACAAGCTATGGGTTATCATCTTATCCCTGGTTAACACAATCAACAGAGTTCCAATAAGGGGTGACGAGCAAAATAAACGCCACAAACGTGTGCGAATGACCATAATATGAGCAAAGCACATGATGAAAAATGCAAAAAGTAATCAAACTAATAACCTATGTTGTTGGTGCGATCTGTGCAAAAAGAATAAAATTGCTCAAACAAGAAGATAGGTTGTGTGCCTCTCTGCTGTGCGGTGGCACTGACTTGAGGATAAGCATAACCTAGATATTCTAGAATTCATTGTTGTTGCCGCCTCTCTACTGTGCGGTGGCACTGACCTGAGGCTTGGCTTCTCTTTGAAAGCTCTAAGAATAGTTTCTTCTTGTCAAAATACCCGTAGACCGCTCAAAAATCTCCTGAGGAATGTTGATTACCATATAAATATGGGATCCACAAATGCTTGTTGAAATAATTAAACCTTAAACCATCACCAATCTATGTCAAAATTATGTGTATGGATT
The DNA here is from genome assembly GCA_025506515.1 of Flaveria trinervia. Taxonomy (NCBI): domain Eukaryota; kingdom Viridiplantae; phylum Streptophyta; class Magnoliopsida; order Asterales; family Asteraceae; genus Flaveria; species Flaveria trinervia. The sequence continues at coordinate 62,890,856 of CM046456.1, read as the reverse complement.
TAAGTGGACAAGTATACTGACAATCATCGTGGCGGCAATTCTTGAAAGTCCAAATCAATGTGTGCATCTTATAGTACAAGTATGATTTTCTAAATTTGCTAATGATTGTCGATGGAAACAAGAATCTAGCATCAAAAGATTTTGGTAACACGTCTTGAATGATTTGATTACCTGTATGATTCCATAATCATTCGTTCCATTTATGGTCCAAATAACTTGAAGCTGACTATTCAGTTTTAGTAGTTTCGTTTGTTTAATTTTGTCAGTTTAGTTGTTAAAAGTCGGACTACGTATTGGAATTATGTCTGGGATCTAATCACTTAAAAGGGTCATGTCTAAGGTGATCAAACTTGCTTTCAAATGTTAAATGGGTCACGTCTGAGGTGACAAAACATTTTACTGTTAAAAGGGATCATGTCTGAGGTCATCAAAAGTTTTCAATGTTAGAAACGATCATGTCTGAGATGATCGAATGCTCGTAATGTTTTACCAAGGGTAAATGTCAAATGGTCATAAAGTTAAAATCATAAGTATGAGTCAGTCGCACGACTGGACCATAAGTATAGACCAGCCGTACGATTGAACCTGACAAATGAGCCCAATCGCACGACTGAGCCACACGTATGGACTAGACATGCGATTGGACCATCAACATGGGTCAATCCAGGCGATTGGATCATCAGCATGAACCAATCACATGAATGGAAGCAACCGAATGGGGTAGTCGCACGAATGACACCCAGTCGCATGACTGATGGTGACCGATTGAGTCAGTCGCATGACTGAGTCTCAATCGCACAAACCAGCTATGCGATTAGGTCCAGTCACACAACTGAAAGAAACCCTAGTATAAATAGAGGGGAAATCGGTCGCAAACCCTATTCACCCCCAATCGCTCATTTCTTCGCACGACTTACCGATACTTGCCCAAATTTCATCTCATTGTTCTTGGACTGTGATTATTACTTTCTAACGATTTCTAGTGACTCCTCAGGTAATGTGCAACGATTTCTACTCAAATGCTCAATAGATTAGTCATCAAAAGATCAAAATTTAAGCCCTAAAACTTAACCGAGACTAACTGGACCATTAAACTGATAAAACCAAGTAAAATGTTAAAATAAAGGTTATTAGGTGCTATGTCGGGTGTTTGCGAGACTAATGAGCTATTTCACGACGTCTAACATTATGATTTGCTCAAAATTTGAATTTGAATGACCCAACAGTCTGTCATGCGAATGGGCGCCCTGCTGAACTTCAATCGCACGACTGAGCCGGGCGAATGCCTCAGTCATACGACTTAGATGGGCGAATAGCACAGTCGCACAACTAAACCATGCAAATGAGTTTAGTCGCATGACTGGTTCAACCACTTGGGATAGCATACGACTAAGCCAAGTCGCATGCTCAGTCGTACGTATGAGCTCAATCGCACGACTAAACCTCAGTCACAGAGTTCATTCGCATGACAGAACAGAAAGATTCAAATTAAGAACTTCATATGGCTACTCTCTTACACATACTAACGTTTATCTATATTGTGTAACAGATGGCGAGTCGCTGGACCATGAGCACTAAGCACAACATACGTGCTCACCTGGATCTCACCTCCAGGAATGCTGCAGATTTCTCTGGCATCATTACTTTTCTACGGAGATCGAGGATCTTCTGTGCCATTTCGACACCTTGCACACCATACCGATCCTTTCAGCAGGCCTTATGGGAAGGCGCGGTTGTCGATAGGATCGCAGAGCCCATTGCATCAAGAGCTCTATCTTCGGTCATGCCATAGAGATCACAGAGGAGGATCTCCAGACAATATTAGAGTTTGGAGATGATGCTGACTGCCTGACCCGCTTCCACCCACTGACAGTGCACGACTGCTTTCTACGAGCCAAGTACTCAGGGGACATCACTGCAGGTGTGCTCAACAAGAGCAACCTATGCCCCCAATTCATGAACTTGGCACATGTGCTGCTCAAGTGCATTGCCTCCCAGAAAGGAGGCTTCGATAAGCTGTGGGACGAGATACAGAACGCCTACGTGGCATTGGTGCTGAACCACCCGTTCAGCTTCTCTCGGATGATCTTCACCTACTTGGTGGAGAACATCGAGGCGAAAGGGAAGGAGGGATTCTGTATGTATCCTCGCTTCCTGCAGATGATCATTGATCAGAAGCTCCCTCAGCTACCTAAGGAGAAGAAGAACGTTGTTGTACTTGAGGTGATGGATGACACCACATTGGGCCGGATGAAGGTGTACAGGGGGAAGCAGGTTAAGCCCCTGTCAGGAGATTGTTCGGGCACCTAGCCCAGGAGGATTACATGGTGCCCGTCAGGAGGAAATGGCGCCACGAGGATAGTGATTCTGATACAAAGCAGATAGTTCTCCCCACCGATGACTCAGGGGATGATGACAGTGGGGATGGTGGAGACACAGACCCCACTCCATCTAGGGCCACCACTACTGATGTCACACCTCCACCACCTAGTCATGGGGATGCTGACATAGCTAGTTTCCATCAGGATTTCCGGCCTAATGAGGAAGAGGAGAGTGATGATGAGCCGTTCACCAGAACGGTGGGCAACAGGGTGGTTGCCACTGGACATGGGATAGAGGCGGTTTGAGGACGGCAAGCTGTGTTTGGGGAGACTACTAGAGATCCTACTTATACCCTAGACCATCTCAGCATCCCAGGGGGAGCATCCTCCTCGAGGGGTTCGAGGAAGAAGAGGATGGCTCAGCCTCATGGGATGAAGCCGAAAACACGAAGGTTCACGCTGATTCCTACCTCCACCACCACTGCCACCATATCTACTCCCTACCACTCACCCACACACTACCACAGCTACCACCACAACTACTACCACCTCACCCACCATCACTACCACAACCACTCCACCACCTATCTACACTACTTCCACCACCACTACAGCCTACCCATCACCACCCACACATATACCACCACCCATATTCTCATCAGCCACCACCACTACCACCAACCACTAGCCCGGACCATCATCCCACCAGCCATTCACTACATGATCCTCCCTACCTTCTGTTGGAGTAGAGGATCAGCTGGCAGCCCTAAACAGGATGGTGCTGAAGCTGTGGGCTGCTGAAGAGGAAAGAGTTGCACAGATCAGACAGCTTGTGGAGCAGAACGCTGCCCAAGCACAACAGATCGCTCAGCAGGCCCAGCTAATAGCGGATCAGGCTCAGCAGATGGCAGTTCAAAGTCAATAGATTGCCCAACTCCAAGAGCATAAAGTTTTATCTACTAAGAAAATTGAGGAGTTGGAGGATGCAAAAACCATCATGCTCAAACTCAAAGGCACAAAGGACGAGCCTCTGAAGATACGTGAGGGTGATGATGATGGTGATGACAGTGATGATAAGGATGATGATAAAGAGGATGATAATGAGGATGAGACCGAAGGAGGAGATGATGATGATGCAGGAGATAATGAAGAAGGTAGGGATGCATCTGCATCGGGTGCCACACAAGCAAGAGAGTGGCAGACCAAGAAAAATCAAGATCAAGGTGCCTCAACATCAACCCCACTGCAGAAGAGCATATGATTCAAGACAAACGTAATGATTAGATGTTTATGTAATTTTAAATCATGTGTAATTGAATCATGTATTAAACTTGTGTACATAATGTTTATATTTATTTAATGTTTACTGTCTTGATTATTGACTAATGGTTGATATGTTTATATGTTTAAATCAAGCCGATCATTCATCTCAGCAAGATGAGTACGATGTTGCTCCCCTTCAGCAAATCACGTCTCAACTCGCAATGATACTTGATCTGCAAAGGATCGTCAGAAGGTCTATGAGTTACACTCCTGAAGAAGGAGAAATAATTTATGACCTTACTGATGAGCAACTAGCTAAGATGTTCCGACTAAATCCAGATGAGCTTGTGAAGGATGCTCCTACTATGACATGGATAGTGACGATGAGCTTAATGATGTGGATGAGATTGAGATTGAAGACGTCACAGCATAACATTATCCAGAGTATGCTGACAACAAGGGAAATGTAGTCCCCAATATGGGTGACACCCTTGTTAGTGATACATTTGAAACACTGGATAAGATAGAGCAGGAGTCGGAGAAGAAGATAGATCAAGCCCAAGCCTTGGACGCCGATGTCAATCTCAAAAAGTCTGAATGGGCGGCATGTTTTGTAGGGATCCGAGCCCAACACAGTGCTCCAAAGTCTAGTAACTACACCAAGCTTTAAAAAGTAAAGAAGCATCTGAAGGTGTCAGGAAAAATCATAGCGTGGGCATATTTTAATGATCTAAATGTTTATGCTATCAAGAGAGAGAAGGGAATCGAGTACTTCAGATTCCCACATGATCTGAAGACTATACCCGGTTTTGAGCTTAACCAGCTGGCCAAATTGAAGCTGTTGTATGCTGACCCTCGAAAGATGTCAGGCTGGTTTGAAGCTACTTTGAAGAGAGAGTACCACACCAGGTGGGTCAACTTTAAACCTCAACAACCAACGAGGTATATCAGAAGATCTGAAGTTGATGCCATTACTGGAAAGCCAAAGATTATACTGAAGTGGAGTCCTCCGCGCATAATGTCGAGAATTCCTCTAACGGAAATGCCTCAGGACTTCACCCCACACTTTAAATGGTGGTACTATGATTGGAGAATAGGTGAGGTGGTCATAGTTCTGAACAGAAATGGAAATATGGAAACTATCAGGGTGTTTGACCCAATGTGGCTCACTAACTTGTAGGCTGATGATGTTTACACCTTATACAAGTGGCCACTGTTCTATGACACGCAAGACATTGTACAAGCCCTCCAGTTCCAAAACATAATAAGACTCTGCTTTGCATTCGAAATACATCCAGGAGTTACAAGGGAGGAGAAGTACAAGAAATATGAAGAGCTGATGAAGAATGTTAGACAATAGAGTAAACTAGGTCCAATGGGGAGTTTGTAGATACATATGTACCTAATTTATAAGCTTAACGTAAAATGTCTTTCATGTCTTAGATATATGTAATAGAATGGGTTGAATGAAATACAATGTGTGGTTTATGCTTATAATGTTTAATATTTCATTGATTATTGTGTGTTAACGCTTATTGAACTATGTTAAGATCAGCGATCTATGTTTGATTGATTAGAGAGTATAGCAGCGGAGATCAAACAATGAATTAGCCAATTCACAAGAACACAAAAGATATTCACGGTAAGAACAAACGGTTATAGACAGAAAGAATTCTGCAAATATATTTCATTCAATATTCGCTTTCGTGGTAACAGAATATCACCCATACAATTAGGTCAACACCTCTTATATAGGAGATGTGACGTCTGCTGATATCACTTGATAGTGACATCTAACAGAATTTATTCAAACTACTGATAGTTAACGCAACTACTGAAGATGTCAAACAGCTGACATCTTCTTACAAAAATGCTAAGTGTTAACTATCGCTACAACTACTGAAAAGAAAACTACTGAAACTACAACGACTGAAGAACATGCTCTTCAGTCGTTTTACAAATACTGAAACGAAAAAGAAAACTACTGAAATGAAACCATCACAACAACTGAAGAATGCTTCTTCAGCTGTTGTAACAAACTCTGAAAGCTTCAGTACTTGTAGTTGAACTTCAGTTGTTGTCATCAGCTAATGTCTTCAGTCTTTGTACTTCAGCTGTTGATCTTCAGTACTTTGTTCTTCAGCTGTTGATCTTTAGACTTTGGCCTTCATCTATTGAAGGCTTTAGTACTTTAGTCTTCAGCTGTTGAAATCTTCAGACTTTGTCAAACAGCTGATCAAGTCTTCAGCAGTTGTTGTGATGTCTGTGGGACTTAGAGGTTTTTTTTATCAGGCTCATTGGTTCTTTTGGTCCAACAAACTCCCCCTGAACCAATGCAGCCAAAACCTCTAAACTTATTGAAGATGTCCCACTTATTATGGCAGAAGGATTGGTCTTTTTGTCTTCTAGATCAGCTCAGAAGTGACCCTTTTAAGCACAGGCCTGGGAAGAAGTCTCAATGATCTGTTTGGCAAAGTATGAATGGGAACTCTGTCTTGGGGAACTGGACATAGAGTTGTTACCCCATCCATGAGATCTACTTCCCTACTATGAGTCCGTATGACTCTCTTGTGTAGGCCTTAAGGAAGGTAATTTGTTCCTCCATGGTCAGCTCTTCAGCACCTCCTTCAAATAATGATTCACGCCCATAGTACTCAGATAGGTATTTGACCTGTTTCCCATTCTTTAGCTCCATAGTTGTTATTATTCTATAAGCAAATTCATCAGGGTGATTACCCTCTAGAAACAACTGGAGCTCATTCTTTCTGACTTCATCAAGCCTCTTATAAACTAACCCCTTTTTCACCATTTTATTTTCAAGCATCTTCTGTGGGGGTTGGTTAGCTTTATAAGCTTTCTTGAAGTCTTCTAGGATTTCCCAGGGAGATCACTTCATCTACAATCTTTTTCACCTGGCCAATGTATCTCTGTGGAATGTTTTTCTTGTGAATCCTGTGAGACACCCTGGGATCAGGCCAAATCCTTACTCTCTCCTTTTGATATTGAAATGTATGCTTAAGAGTGTATAATCTGAGAGCTTGCTTCTTCATGTTGATGATAGAAGATGTGGCTGCATATGCTTTGTCAACCCTCCTCAACAATTCCTCATCGTGTTGTTTGTGAAGTTCTTCTTCTAGCTTCACTTTCACAATTTGTCTTTGGGTTTCAGGAGTAATTGTTGAGGAGTGACTTGTGGCCTTCGGCAACTGTATAACAGCTGAGAGTGGCAGCTATCTTCATCTTCTTCATCATCTTCTCATCATCTTCTAGCCTCAATACCCTTCTCTTCTTCTTCTGGGGTACATCATCGGCTATTGGTTTTGAGGGTAAGGGAGTTGGTTTGGTGGGTTGTTGTTTTGGTGGTGTAGGTGTGGGAATGTTGACAGGCTGTTCTAGCATTTTGAAGTGAGTGTGGCTTTAGATTGCTTGGCTAGTTCAGTCCTGCTCCCAGCACCAGCTTCATTCAAAGCTTCAATAACTAATCCTTTAGTGTATACTTCAGACGAACAGATCTTGGTGGTTATTGCCAAGATGTTGTCCCTGGACCAAGCCTTGATTTCGATCATTGATCTTCCAAGATATTTTGCTATAAATTGATCATGATCTCCAGCCTTTCTCTTTCTAACACATCATAACTTGCCCATCTGTTTTGGATTTCTTCAATCTCTAATCTTCTAATCTCAGAGTCAAGTTTGTCAGTGTCATGGCCTTGCCTAAACAACTGATCAATGATGTTATCCATTGATCTGCTGTGTTCGGCATCAGCCTCTTTTACCATCAGCTCCAAGGCGTCTCCTTCTCATTCTTTCTTTTCTTTGATTTCTCCATGTCAGCTTCCTTCCCCTTCTCTTTTTCCATCTCCACAGCCACTCCCTTCTCTACACTCCTCTTTCTTTTTGCTTTCACTGACTGAATCTCCCCCTTTTTGGTTGCATTGGTTGCAAGGGTTTGATTGTCAGAAAGCTGTTTGCCCACAACTTCTTCTATCAAGGGTTGTATTACTGAGGAAAGCCTCTCATCAATGGCTTTGATCACTATATCAGTGATTATAGGTGTGATGAGAGGTAGGGAATTTTGGAAGATAGCAGCTATTTGCTCAGGGGGGTTCTGTTCCTGAGAAATAGTGCCAGAAGCAGAGGCAGGTGGCTGAGAATTTGGGAGTGGCTCTGTGTTTAGGAGACCTTCGATGAAGGTGCCATCTGTGGGGTTGAGAGGCAGATGGTCTTTGATCCGCAGAAGTTTTGGCAAGCAGCTCTTTGAGTCTGCTCACCTCCTCTTCCAGGATGGTGTTTTGGGCTAAGACATCGTAAAAGAAGCCCAGGTCATCATCAGTGGGTACTGAATCACCTGACCTCCTGATAGAATCAGGATGAACATGCACTGAGTGTAGATCAGTTGTAGCATGTGCCCCTTTGTCTTGGAACTGGGGACTTCCTGCCTCAGGACTATGTCCTTCATCAGCAGTTGCCTCTGGTAAGGTCTTAGTAATGGTACCAACTACATCCTGATCATATGCTGAAGCAGGATAAGTGGCAGCCTCACCAGAAGTTCCAATCTCCTTTTCTACACTAGGAATGGAACATTGTAACCCCTATGCTGTGGGTTATCAGATGCACTTTGATCCTCCCCCTCAATGGTAGAGGTATGCCCAGTTGTAATTGGTATCTGGGGAGGGGGTGAGGAGTGCAACTGACTCAGCACTTGTGCAACAATTAATGTAGGACTTTGGGGGGCGGTTGCATGTGGTGATTGGGTAGAAGCAGATTGCACCCGGGTGAATGGTGCGCTTCAATGGTAACCCTCTCAAGTGAGATAGGTTCCAGCAGTGTTGGTTCCCCAATATTGGTTGCAACAGGATCCTGTTGAGAGGATACCTGTGCGGCTTTGGCAGGTTGAGTCGTTGTCACAACTGGGGGTTAATACCAGTATGTGGTTCCTGTGTTTGTGGTACAGGGGCATCCTCAGGGGACTCATCTCCCTGAGTAGCCGTTTTTGGCTTTTTGGATTTAGGTTTGGTGGGGACTCTGGTTCTGGAGGTGGTGGCTGTGGGTTCCAACTGCGTGGGTTTTCGCAGTTTGGCAGCCTGTTTCAGTGTGTGGTCAGAGTTGTGCCTGGAGTATACTTCAGGCAATACAGCCGTTGCAGGACTCCAAGGCCAACAAGTCCCTCAGCTTGCAGCTGATTCTCTATATAGCCATAATGAACCGAGGATATAATATCCGCGGTTAGAAATAGATTTTGAGGCCATATCCTTAAGTTCAAGAAAAATGATTTCAGAAAAGTTTAAGTCTTGTTGCTCAAGGATAGAGAATAATACCTGCTGCCACCTTGTAGACATTTGATCCCAAGAGGAAGTCTTAGGAGCTAAGCAAACATTTACCATGTGAAATATAAGACGTTCTGCATCATGGAAATGTTCTTCAGGATGGTAGAGGCACTAAGGTTTCCCTGATATCCATGGTGGGCAAAGGATAAATCAGTTGTGCCCTTTGGATACCCAGCAGGAAAAGTGGCATCATCCAGTTTAGGGTTTGGCGAAGTATATCAGGAGTGATGACCACTTGATGGTTGTTGACGACCGACTGGAGAGACTCGGTGTTGTTCTCCCCAGTGGTGAGGGTGACGTTCGTCCAAAACTGGTGAAGGATTCGGCATGAATATGGGATTTAGAAGGAAGGCCGTTTGTAGGGAGATTGGACCATTAGATCAATGGCGTTGTCGAACTTTGTCCAGAAAGGTGATTTTGTGAGGTAGGCAACACAGTTATGGCGTGGTTTGAGCTGCATGGTCGCCATTAATGAGAGAGAAGTTTTGGAGATTTGAACGTTAGGTTTGGAGAGGATGAAGCGCTGAAGGCTTAGGTATTGGGTATTTATAGGGTAAGGGTTAGAAAACAACTGAAGGGTTTGGTGTTATCATCAGTAGTTTTAAACGACTGATGACATGGTATTACCCTTTCAGATGTTGAAACAACTGAAGTCTTGGTTTTAGGCATCAGCAGTTATAAAACTACTGAAAGCCATGGTTTTGACTTCAGATGTTGAAAACAACTGAAGACTTGGTGTTAGTCATCAGTAGTTGTGAAACTACTGAAGACCTGGTTTTGTCATCAGTTGTTGTAAACAGCTGATGACTTGTTTTAGTCATCAGTAGTTGTGAAACTACTGAAGACATGGTTTTGTCATCAGTTGTTTAGGATGAAACAACAGTTGTAAACAACTGAGGAGAAAGTTCTCATCAGTAGTTTTCGTCAATTCATAGCCTTTCAGCTGTTTCATACTGTCCTCACACTTACTCATCAGCCTTTTAGCTGTTTTCAGTTGTTTCATAGGACATCAGTACTTATCTGTTTTTACTGACATCAGTAGTTATAACTACATCAGTAGTTGTAACTTTATCAGTTGTTTTAACAGAATCAGTACTATATGTGATATGGTACTAATGATCATCAGTACTTATATACTGAGATCATCAGTAGTTATCACTTATTCTAGCTGCAGCATACCAAGCCTTAACACTAGGTTTTGGAAAGTTGAACTATCCAAAGCTTAGTAAAAATGTCTGCAAGCTCATCAGCACTAGGCACAAACTTAGGATCAATCAGACCTTTTTCAAAACAATCCCTAATAAAATGATGTCTGATCTCTATATGTTTGGTCCTAGAGTGCTGGACTGGATTTTTGACAATGCACAGAGCTGAAGCACTATCCATTAATAATGGAGTCTTAGTCTCTGTAATGCCATAATCCAAAAGTTGGTTCTGAAGCCAGAGTACCTGAGAAGTACAACTTGCAGCTGCAATGTACTCTGCTTCAGCAGTGGATGTAGCAACAGATTTGTTTCTTACTCTGCCAAGAAATCAAACAGTTGCCTAGGAATGACATCCACCAGAAGTTGACTTTCTAGTTAACTTGCACCCTGCATAGTCACTATCTGAAAAAGCAACTAATTTGCAAGAGTGTCCAGTGGAATACCATAAACCTAGAGATTGTGTACCTTGCAAATATCTAAAGATCCTCTTGACTGCAATCAAATGAGACTCTTTAGGAGCAGCCTGAAATCTAGCACAGACACAAGTAGCAAACATGATATCTGGTCTAGAAGCTGTTAGTACACAAGGACCCAATCATACATCTGTAAAGTGTTTCATCAACAGCTTTACCTTTCTGATCCGCATCCAGTTGTGTGGTGTTGCACATGGGAGTAGAACAGGGCTTACAATTTTGTAAATCAAACTTATTCAAAAGATCTTTTGTATATTTGGACTGATGAATAAAGGTTCCATCAGCCTTTTGTTTGATTTGCAAACCTAGAAAGAACTGTAATTCTCCCATTGCACTCATTTCAAACCTCTTTTTCATTAATTTGGTAAAATCATCACACAACTGGGGATCAGAGATGCAAAAATAATATCATCAACATAAATTTGAACAAGTAGCTTATGCTGATCCACCTTCTTAATAAACAAAGTTTTATCTATGGAGCCTCTAGTGAAATTATTCTTGAGAAGAAAAGTGGAAAGTGTCTCATACCAGGCTCTAGGAGCTTGTTTCAACCCATAAAGAGCCTTATCAAGTTTATACACCCATTCAGGATGTTTATTGTCCTCAAAACTGGTGGTTGACACACATAAACTTCTTCTTTTATTTTGCCATATAAAAATGCACTTTTGACATCCATTTGAAAAACTTTGAGATGGTGGAATGCAGCATAGGCTAAGAACAATCTAATTGCCTCTAGTCTGGCTACAGGGGCAAAGGTTTCATCATAATCAATACCTTCTTCTTGTGAGAACCCCTGTACAACCAGTCTAGCCTTGTTCTTAACAATAAGCCCATTTTCATCAGTTTTATTCCTAAACACCCATTTAGTGCCTATTGCACACTTACCTGGGGGTAGAGGAACCAGTTCCCACACTTGCTGTTTCTTGAACTGAAGTAGCTCAAGCTGCATGGCTTCAACCCATCCATTGTCTCTTAAAGCAACATGATAGTTCTTTGGCTCTAGCTGACTGATGAAGAGAGCATAGAAGCAGAAGTTAGACAATTGACTTCTTGTTGAAACTCCAGCATTGATATCACCAATGATTTGAGACATTGGGTGATTCTTCAGCTCTTGATAAACAATGATATCTGTGCAAGTGTTTGTAGAACCTTCAGCAGCAGCAGATGTTGATGCAGACTCTTGAAACCAAGAATTTGATGGTAACTCAAAAGATGTGAGGAATCAGAAATCTCATCAGCATTTGTTGTGGATGGAACTGCTGAAGCTACAGGAACATCAAGTTTAGCAGACTCAGGCAGTTGGTCACTAAACTTGAATAGGTGAGTATTGATATTATCATCATCATCATCAATACCACCAGGTGGAAGACATGCTGCAGAAGATGATTTATCCACATGGTCTGCAACAACTGGAGGTTGATAAGGAACATATTGCAGTATGTCCAAATCAAACAACTCCACAGGGTTTTGTGGAATCTTGTCCATTGGAGATTCATTAAACTTCACATGCAAAGTCTCTTCAACTATCTTTGTTCTGCAGTTGAAGACTCTGTATGCTTTGCAAGTAGATGAATAACCAACAAAATACCCTGCATCCACCTTAGGATCAAATTTTTGGAGTTGATCCTTTGTGTTGAGAATAAAACAGGACACCCAAATGCTTGAAAATGAAATTAGAGGAGCCAAGTGATGTAGAACTTCATATGGAGTCTTCATCAACCTCTGATTTACTAAGGCTCTATCTGCACATAGCAAGCTGTGTTAACAGCTTCAGCCCAAAAGGTCAGTGGCAAACCAGAGTCAGCCAACATAGACCTTGCAGCTTCAATTAGGGTCCTGTTTTTTCTCTCCACTACTCCATTTTGTTCTGGAGTCCTTGGGATGCTAAACTGCCTTTTGATTCCCTTTGAAAGATAAAATTCATCAAGTGTATGGTTTCTGAATTCAGTTCCATTGTCACTCCTTATACACTTGACTGAAAGGGAATACTGCTTCTCAACATACAACACAAAGTTGATAATCTTCTGAGCAACCTCATCCTTTGAATGTAGAAAGAAAGTCCATACAAATCTGGAGTAATCATCCACAATTACCAGACAGTATTTCTTCTTTGCCATGCTCATCACTCTCACAGGACCAAATAGATCCATATGCAGTAATTGCAAGCAGGCAGTGGACTTAGGCTCTTCAATAGGAGGGAATGAGACTTTGTGTTGTTTTCCTTTTAAACAAGCAGTGCAGGTTTCATCACAGTGGAACTCCTTTATTGGTAAGCCTCTCACTAAACTATTGTGGATCAGCTGATTCATGTTTTTGAAATTAACATGACCCAGCCTTCTGTGCCACAGTTTAGATTCCTGAGGAGAGGCTTTGGAAAATAGGCAAGGATGGCCTCTGAGATTATTTTCTTGGAAAGATCTAAGGCATACACTCTTCCTGTCCTGTTGGCCCTCAGGAGAGTGTGATCATCCAACACCTTATCAATCAAATTCAGAACTTTGGATGACAGAATCCTGCAGTTCTGACTGGTGAAAAGAGCAACATGGCCTTTATCACACATTTGACTGACACTCAAGAGATTGTACTTGAGATTTTCCACATGATTAACATCATCAAACTTTATTTCTCCATTGGAGACAAAGCCTTTTCCAATGATGTAACCCTTAGCATCATTGCCAAAAGAAACAAACCCCTTCTTTCCTTGAGAGTAGTCATGAAGAAGAGAGCTGTTCCCTGTCATATGCATAGATCCCCCACTGTCTACATACCAGATGCTACTTTGGCATGTTGAAGAACCCTGCAATCATAAACAATTAGTTAGTTTTTGAGACCCAAACCTTTTTGGTTTTGGGTCTATTCACATCAACAGATGGTAAACTAACAGACTTGCTATGAATAACAGCCTGAGGGGATGGAGATGGTGAAGAAGAAGATTCCTTTGGCATGGAATTTCTTCTCTGTGGTTTCAACACAGGAGCATCTAATTGGTTGACTCTCCCCAATAGATGTTGAACCATCATAACAAGTTGTGTCTGATTTTGTGATAAAGCCTTCAGCTCATCAGACACATTAGTGCTTGAGTTTGATGAGTTCCTGTGTGTACCACCATCTCTCTTTGAGCAACTCAGCTGTTGCCTGTTTAACCCCTTTCTTTTTGGATTTCTTTTTGGATTTTGGGGTTACAGGTTTTGATGTTGCTGGTACAAATTTGATTTCAAACTCAGTTTTCATTTTATCCATTTTCTCTTAATGTTTTCATTATGTTTGAGTTTGGAGCCCTTTTTTACCAGCAATCATCAGTAAGATGATTGAATAAGCCACATATTTCACATGGCTTTTTCTTCATCTTAAGTTGATCATCTGCTGAAGAAGATGAAACTACTGAAGACTTGTTCTTCAGCAGTTTGCTATCAGTACTAGCAGTTTTCTTTGCTTTAGTACCTGCTTTCTTGATATCTTCTTCAGTAGTTTTCCCACCCTTTCTACTTGCAGTTTTCTTTCCTTTAGTACATGTAGTAGTTTGGGCTTGTTCTCCAGGTGTTATGACATTCTTTTTAGTACTTCAGTACTTTGTGAAATATCACCTGGAGTGATCAACTTTGTGATCATGTGAGTGTCAGCATTTGAACCATCAACATCAGCTGATAGTTTCTGAGAGGAATTAATGCTGACTTCTACTTCTGATGGTGCTGTATCAGATAAGATCACATGATGAAAAGGATTGGTTATTGCTTTCACCATCAGATTCTACTCTGCTCTGGGAGTAAAGTCTGTAGGAGGAGCAGTGTGATTATAACCAATGCCAAACTTCACATTGAAAGCAGATTGCTTACTAAGAAGCATTTCAAAACCCTTGCAAGAATTTACCCATCGATCACACTCTACCTGGGTAGTTGCAAGTGTTTCTTTGAGGTCTCTGTACTTCTCTAGAAGTATCTCTTCCCTAGCCTTATCATCAGTGATTTGGCATTTAAGTTTGTAAATCTCATCATTCTTATCATTAATCACAGACTCAAATTCAGCTTTGCTTTTGGAAATTGTTTGTTCTAGCTCAATGTTCTTGTTAATTAAAGCTACATTGCTTCTCTAATAGATGCAAATGCGGCTATGCATGTTTCAGAACATAGTTTGGCTTTTGCCTCAGAGGACCTGTGATACCTGTGGTGTAGAGGCATTAGAGGATGAAGTATCAGCAGACTCCAAAGCCATAAGAGCTAGATTTCCAAAAGGACTGTCACCACCATGTTGACCAGCACCAGAGAACAGTTGTTCATGACCAGACAAATCATCTGGTAAACTGCTCCAGTCAACAACTCCTGGGGTGAAAAAGCTGTGTTGTTGAGGTTGAGTTTGTTGATGAGATTGGGAAGGTTGAGGTTCAGGTAATGCATGTGGTTGTTGTGCAATTGGAGCTTGAACCGGATTTGGCTGAGGCAAGTAATAGCAGGGTAAAGGATATGACATTGGACCCTGGGGGACAAAGTATGCAGGAGATACAGGGTGTGATTGATGACCAGAACCAGCAGGATGTTGCCCTCTGTTTTGTAGACTAGTGCTAGGAAAAGTCACAAAGGGTGCAGAAGAGTTAGATCCAGTTGATCTACATTCTCTTGCAAAGTGTCCAAGCCTTTGGCATTTGTGACACCTCAACTTACTCTTGTCAAAACCAACTTTGGTTTTGCCAGAGAGTCCAGGAAATTTCCTGCCAGTTCTCTTGTAGAACTTCTGAGATCTGATATAAACTAAGGCCATTTGGCTTAGAATATCCATCTCTTCTAAATCATCATCAGCAATTCCTTTCAGATCATCCATGATGAAGCATAGATTGTCACTATTACTGCCAGAATGACTATCAATACCAACAAATGCATGATCAAACTGTTTGAAGAGAAATCAATATGCTCATCATAATTGCTTTCAGATGCAGCATATTCTGACTCATGACCAACCAAGGCAGTGTTCCCTGGTACAAAGTCATCAGTGAGCTTTCCTGATGATGACAGTTTCCTTTTCTGCTGCTCTATCTCTCTTCGAATGTAAGCAGTTTCCCATGAAGTTGGGTGAGAGATAGGCTATCCAGATTTGCACTAGAGCGTAGGACAATAGTGTATGTGTCCATCTCTCAGGCAGTGATCTGAGGAATCTGTTATTCATCTGGCTGTTGGTGTATTCCTGTTTCACCATTTTCAGCTCAGAGATCAAACAGGAAAAACGCTCAAACTGTTGAGTCAGTGTCTCACCCTTTCTATGAGAAAATGTCTCATATTGTTGGGCGAGGATTTCTCTGTTGTTTGCTAAGACCTCATCAGTTCCACCAAATTGTTCCTTCAGTGCATTCCAGAGGTCATGAGCAGTTTCATGATGCATAAGCCCTGAATAGATTTCATTAGGCAGTGCCATGGCCAGAATTCCATGGGCTTTAGCATCAATCTCAAACAGTTTCCGATCTTCATCTGAGTATTGTTCCTTCTTCTTCGGAACCATTTGATTGGTTTCCGATTGTTCACCATAGGCTTATGTGGTCCATGTACCACAGATGTCCAACAACCTGAACTGTTAACAGACAGGTGATGAAGCATCCTTCGTTGCCATATGTTATACTCAGTCCTAACCAGCATCGGAGGCTTGGTTGAGGAACCGGTATTGTGAGGGTCATTAGAAGGAGTAGTCATCTCAGATTCAACCAAATTCAATTAAGCTATAACAGATTTAGAACAAAAAAACAACGAACCAAATTGAACCAAGAGAGATCTCAAAATGAATAAGCGAAAGCGGCAGAAATCAATAATCTATAACCAGTTCTTGCAAATAAGCTAATTCAATCAAACATAGATATCAAATAGCAGTTTCAATGATCAACTGTTAGATCGATCAATGATTAACCGCTCTGATACCACTTGTTAGGATCAGCGATCTACGTTTGATTGATTAGAGAGTAGCAGCGGAGATCAAACAATGAATTAGCCAATTCACAAGAACACAAAAGATAAGAACAAACGGTTATAGACAGAAAGAATTCTGCAAATATATTTCATTCAATATTCGCTTTCGTGGTAACAGAATGTCACACATACAATTAGGTCAACATTCCTTATATAAGAATGTGACGTCTGCTGATGTCACTTGATAGTGACATCTAACAGAATTTATTCAAACTACTGATAGTTAACACAACTACTGAAGATGTCAAACAGCTGACATCTTCTTACAAAAATGCTAAGTGTTAACTATCACTACAACTACTGAAAAGAAACTACTGAAACTACAACGACTGAAGAACATGCTCTTCAGTCGTTTTACAAATACTGAAACAAAAAGAAAACTACTGAAATGAAACCATCACAACAACTGAAGAATGCTTCTTCAGCTGTTGTAACAAACTCTGAAGCTTCAGTACTTGTACTTGAACTTCAGCTGTTGTCATCAGCTAATGTCTTCAGTCTTTGTACTCCAGCTGTTGATCTTCAGTACTTTGTTCTTCAGCTGTTGATCTTCAGACTTTGGTCTTCAGCTGTTGAAGGCTTAGTACTTTAGTCTTCAGCTGTTGAAATCTTCAGACTTTGTCAAACAGCTGATCAAGTCTTCAGCAGTTGTTGTCATGTCTGTGGGACTTAGAGGTTTTTCTGATCAGGCTCATTGGTTCTTTTAGTCCAACAAACTAACTATATAGGTTTGTGGTTGTTTACATAGTTCTTAATCAATAATGATTGAGCAACGTGCTTAAACTTAATCGTGTGAAGTTCTTATGCGAATGGACCATGCTAATGGACCATACCCATGAACAACTTCATGTAATGAATCAATCGCACGACTGAACTAGGAGACTGGATCACTCGCACAAGTGTACCAGAGATTGACTAGTCGCACGAATGGACCTTCAGTCATGCGGATGGATTAACCACATGCTTCAATCTCACGACTGAACCATGCAATTGTTCGGTCGCATGAATGAAAACCCTAACCTATAAATACCACTTAATTCGTGGAAAAAGATAACAAATCGAATACCTACGCACTAAATCGTACCCTAGTCATCCAAAGACCCTAGGACAACCTGTTCTAAGTTCATAGATCGCACAGAATCGTATTGCAATCATTCTTAACGTTTAGATTCATTCTAAGATCGATTCTACGTGCTTTCTCACTGATTGGATCGCCAATCAAATAAAATTCCGCACTATTCGAGTTGGTATACACGTAAATCAGTTAGTACTCCATCCGTACACGGTCCCTAACAGTTCCAGCCCCAAATCGACCAAAAACATTAAAAGAGGGGTCCTAGAACTCACACAAACCACACCGAGAAGTAGAGCTTCGTTTGGACCCGCTACACACGATGATTGGCACTCTTGATCCACCCGAACCACCTACTTTCTCATCATTTCTCCCTTTCTTATTCTCCTCTGTTTTCTTTGCTGAGATTTTGGTGTGGGGAGAGGGTAAGGGCTACCCTCTCCCTTCAAATATTTCAATTCACCCAACTTTCTCTCGTTGTCGAGTTTGGTCCCTCGACTTTGGACTTTATTTTTTTATTCTTTCGTCGGCTTCAAAGAAAATAAATAACCGGGTGTTACATTGTCATTCCATTTCCTCTTTTCTCCTATTCTTGGGTTACTTAAGGATCCGTTTCTTATCATTTCGTTAGTCAGGCTCCCTGATAGACTTACGGCATCTTGGAAAGTTCTAGGCATAGCGGATTTCACTAGTCCTTTGATTTGTGGTACTAAACCCCAAATATACCTACCTATTCTTTTTGCTTTAGGAGTTACTAAATGTGGTACTAATCGAGAAAGTTCATTGTATATGTCGGTGTATTCTCGATGTGCTGCTCCTTCATTTCAAGTGCTAAGAATTCAGTTTCCAATTTTTCTATTTCATTATAGGGCCAATATTTTTCAATTACCAGATTTGTGAATTCTTCCCACCTCAATCTATTCATATTATGTCTTCCCTTTGTGTGCATTTCTATTTCCACCAGGATTGGCCTCTCCTTTTAGTGAGTGTGAGGCAAAGAGGGTTTGTTGTTTTCGGCACAGTCACTAATTTCTAGAATTGATTCCATCTCATCCGGCCAGCAGAGAGCTTGTACAGCTTCTCCTTTTCCATCAAATTCTCGAGGTTTGCAGGATATGAAAGTTTTATAGGAGCATCCTTTTCTAACTCCATTTAGTACTTCTTCTTCCTGTTGGTCTCTGGTGTTGGCATTTTTTGATTTCTCGTTGTCGTGGGATGTGATCCTGAAATTTAAATTCTGTTGTAACTGAGCTATTAAAGAAGCATAGTGGCTTCTATTTGTTGAGCTACTATATGAGAAATCCTATCATTCTCATTTGTAGTAGTGTTTACAGGAGTTTCTTCTCCTAGTCTTGTTCTGGGTCGTCCCACTCGTGCCGTTCTGCTCACGGATTGAGTGTTTCCTTTTGGTGGCATGTTTCACTATCATAATTTATAATTACTATTAACAAGTCAAAATTTATAACCCAATATAATCACATAACAAATAATAATCTTGAACACATAAGACATATATATATATATATATATTATATATATATATATATAATATATATATATATATCATTAATTTTTTTAATATGTTAGAACTTTATATTGAAAGTTTAATTGCCATGAATCCAATTCCATATCTTTACAAAGATATTTTTCTTTGATGCCTTTAATTCCTTTACATCCTTCTGGACCTTCCGGACTTCCCGCTATATTTTCTTAAGCTTTTTAAGGGTTTGTTGGGTTGTTTTTGTCTGATCCTCATTTAGCTTTTATCTTTTAGTTACCTTTTCTTTGTTCCTGGAAGAATCAGAGAAATGTATTTCTACATTTTCCTCTTGCTTAGCCAAAACCTTTCTCCTCGTCGGATCTTTTTCCTAGGAGTCTAAATTGTGTATCCTCCGATGTTTACTGGTGCACGTCGAACATAGAATTTTGGTTTATGTTATTCTCATCTTTAGTTGAGGAGTTTCCATAACTTGTTGGGATTCTGGTTCAGGTTTTATTTCCCTAAAGTTGTTATGGTCTGAGCATTCAGAAGGATCAGTCTCACTGAGGTAATTATCTAAATTCATGACTGCAAAAAATTCTTTATAATTTTTGGCAAAAAGTTAGCAATATATTTTCATAAAGATTCTTTATATCATATATATATTCTTTTAATGATATATAATTACAAAATTCACACATAATCACAAAATTCACATAAAATCATATCATAAGTATATATTCATCAATTATTCTTAACATACTTGAGCGTATGATTATAGTCTAGGCATTTTATAATACCTAATTCTCTATAACCAATGGCTTTAATAGCAACATGTTACATCTCGGCGGAAGCGTGAGATGCTTTTTGGATATGACCGTTTGCTCAGAACTCATTGATTAAAAGACTAACCAGATTAGTATAACAAAATATAACATATAATTATAATTATGTAGTTAGGATTACATTACATCATAACTAGTCAAAATTTGATTTAATATAATCCTATTACAAAATATAATCTAACTGCTACATCTTCAGTAACGATGGAAGTGCGCATCCACCGATAAGCTGAGATCATACATGTTTACAGTTAGATTAACACAAACTTTTCCTATAATTTCTCCCCAGCCATTGTAAACATCAAAAGAAAACATTATGTTGTTACTCATGATTATTTCCTGAAAAAGCATACTCAAAATTGTCAACACAATGTTGGTGAGATCATAGGTTTGACTTTAGACAAAATAATTTTGATGCATCATATACAACCAAACCTTACATAACACTCAGATGGTTCATAACTGTCATATCATAATTCATAAAAATCAGATAATATAGAATCACAACACTCATCCTGTTGGTGTAGGAAATATTTTCTTAAGTAGCGCTACCTACATTATCCAACGGATCCACATCCAAATTAATGGTTGTAACATAAATGACAATACATCTCAAAATCTTACATAATTGCATCAAACACAAAATAGTATGCTTTTTCCCTCAAAATTTTATAAAATAAAATGGGGCTATGAGTCTCACCTTTACTCCAAGAGATAACCTATAAACAAAATATTTATGGTTTAGAAAATATATACATTTTCTTCAAATTTTTAAGTACCTCAACATTTATAAAATTCATTACAGAAATTATAATCAAGCATATTCCATGAAATTTTTATAACATGTGAGCCCATAAATTAGGCATAACATATTAAAATTTCATATTTCAATAATTACAGTTCATTTTCTATAGTTTTTATATTATTTGAATAAATTATCAAAAATACCTTCGAGCCTTTAAAAATTGTCAAACTTTGTCAGAATATCTTTCACAACACTTTTAGTTTCTCAAAAGTTTTCCTAATTCCTAAATCATAGCAGAATCTATTTTTTTGATTTTTACTATTTTAACAATATTTAGTAAAACTATCAGAATATATTCAAAAATTCCAATTCTTATACAAAATGTTCTATTCTATTTTTTATGCTTTCTATAAATTTTTGCATAATTTATCTCATAGTTTAAATATTTTTCCCGATTTTCAAATAGCAGAAAATTTAAAATTTCATAACTTATGCAATTAGGTCACAACTTTTTCTGCAAGTCTTATATATCATGAAAATCAACATATAATTCTATCAACTACTTTCCAGATTCGGTTCTTCTAGCATGATATTTTCTTCCAAATATTAAATAATTTATATAAATTATTTTAATTTTAGTAATAGCATCAAAATTTGCAGAATAATATCTCCTAATATTCCAAACATATTCATAATATTTGTTCCCATAATCACAGTTAAATACATATCAAACCAAATTTAGTAAGTTGCACATAGATTTTCAACCCTTTATTTATAATTTCTTTATATATCTTTTGATTATCAATATTTATCCATTTCCTTCAGGTTTATAAAACATTTCATCAATATCTTTCAAGAAAATTAACAAAGTTGTAAGATTGTGTGAAGAACTTGTTGGTTTATTCATAGGGTTGTTTATATGTGTGTTTAAACACATATATATATAATTTGGTAAACTTAACTTGTTATGGTTTAGGGATTAAAACCTTGATTTTGATAGCAAGAGAGAGTGATGATAACTGATGACAGCTTCTTTCTCCGATGGACCGAGTTGGGTGATAGTCTTTGAGCTTCAAAGTCTTGTTCTTCTTGCAATAATCGATTAGAAGATGATGATTTTGGTTGTGGTGACACTAAGTGGTAACGAGAGCTTTAAAAAGAGATAGTGAAGGTGTGGAAGTGACCGGGTTCAAGGAGATGATGGTGTCTTCGTGGTCGAGATCTTTGAGAGAGTAGAGATGGTATGTAGTTAAAGATGTGAAGGTGATGGTGGTTGTAAAATGGCCTTCGGCCAAATGGTGTAGATAAAGTGTAGTCTTCATGATTATTACTATGCTTAGGTGATGAGGTGGTCATTATAGCTTAGGTTAGTCATCTCTTTAGATTGCTATGTGGTAGATTTGAAGATGCCCAATGTGCCCTAATGTTGCTAGGTGTCGAGCAAGAAGACTAATGAGTCACCAAGTTATCATTACAAGTTTAACTAATACTTCGGGTGTTAATTGGATGGATAAAGGCTCTAATGAACCGAGTCTTAAGCTTAAATGATGCTTAGGGTTGAGGTTTAAGTGTATAAGATTTGCTTAGTTTTGTTTTGATGTCAAGCTTCTTTGATGTTGTATTGTATTGTGGTGTTTGGTTGGGTTGTATTTTCGGTTAGTTTGGTGTATGTGGGGTGTTAAAATGTTGAATTTATTGATCAAATAATGTTTGGTATCTAAAACATATGTATATGGATACATGCATACGTAAAATTTGTGCATGCATGCAACCATGCATACGTGCAATATATATATACACATAAACACATAATATATAGGTTTAGTCAAATAATGATTAACATGTAGAAGATTTTTATTTATATGTTAATTTGCCTAACCTTATTATTAAGGGTTGTCAGACATATACATAACAAAACTATTGTGCATACGTAACACTATTGTGTATTTAATAATGTTGGTTATTTAATATCCTCTTATATTTTTGGTGATACTCAACTTGTATTTGCATTGATTATAACAATGTTTCACTTGTATTTTGTCATTTATATATAACAACATATATGTATATGTAAAATTTTAAGTTTTGTACTTGTTATATGTGTTATACCTATATATACATATATGACAATGATTGTATATATATAGAAACATTAATCAATGTGGTTTAGATGGTAAAAAAATTTAAGATTGGATTTGATGGTGAAAATGAATTTTGACTAGAGAACATATACGTAACACATTGTTTCATATACATAGAACATAGTACATATACGTAACACAATGTTACATTTTGAATTTACACTTATTTAAGGTGGTTGCATCTATGGTTTTTGTTTATATTCAATTATATATTCAGAATTTAGTATAATTTAATGGTTAAATTTAAATAATGTTAAACAAATAAAATAAGAGAGAGAATGAAAGATTTTAATTTGTAAATTAAAAGAAAGGAGAGAGAAAGAGAATGAGTGATTTTAGAGATTTTATTAATTTGAAAAGATTTTCATATGATTTGTATTTATTTTGCCTATTATATCCCTGCAACCTTTTAACTAAATACTTTAAACATCAATTAATTACAATCATACCACTAAATAATCTCAACCATAGATTAAAAAAATCAATGGTTATGAAGTGGTTTTCTTAGTTTTTAATTATGAAGTGGTTTTCATTGGATCCCTCCCCTCTATATATATATATGTATATATATATATGTATATATATGTATATATATATGTATGTATATATATATGTATATATATGTATATATATATATGTATATGTATATATATATATATGTGTGTATGTATATATGTATGTATATGTATATACATATATATATATATATGTGTGTGTGTATATATATGCGTGTGTATATATGCAGGATCGTTGAAGGGTGAAGAGTTACAACACAACAACACAAAGAGGAGATAAACTAAACTTAGATCAAACAATAAACTGGATTAACCAAGTGATGACACTAAGAACACAAGTAGTATATGAGACGGAACACAAAGAGCACAAGTGTTTGGTTTTCAAGAATGCAGTATATTGCTTTCTCTATGTTCTATTACAAGTGTTAGAAAGCATATTCGAAAGATACAAAAACATGAGATACTTATACAACATCCTACAGCCGGCTATACTTTGAAAGCCAGCTGGATACAATTGACTAGACACACACAAAATCAATTGTAGAGTCAAAAGGCAGATTGCCTTTTGACTTGTGACTATGACATGCCATAGCTCACATCCTTATCTATTACAAAAAGGATAAAGTACATAAAGTAGAAAGTTACAGACTCAAGACCTCAATGTACAGTTACCAAAAGCATGGACCTTTTCACCAAACCATGTTAGTTGGTGACTTGCAGAGTTGTAGCGGAAAGGTGTCCAGCTTTATGGAACAGTACATCAAATAAAGCATGTTACTAAAAGTCTTCGGAAGAAATCTATCTTCATGAACTTGAAGCTTCGGAAGACTTTGTCTCTGAGGCTTCGGAAGACTTCGATTTTGGCTACGGAAGATGTTGGTCTTGGCTTCGGAAGATTTCACACTTAGAGTATTTCTGTTGCACATGTGAAACTTCTGAAGCATTCCACTTCAATGCACTTTTGTAGCATGCAGGAAAGACTAAAGATGTTTAGGTTGCATCAGCCTCTTCATTAGACTCTACAAACTCCTCCTAGGCTGATGCTACCAAAACACTTAGAAAACTTCAGATATTAACAGTCCTCATTAGGATGATCACCATTCCTTTTTTCATAAGATGATCAGGATCCTTCAGGCTGTCAAAGTGTCTTCTCATGTCAAAGAAGTCATGCAAAGGCAACTGAAACATATCTTGCCATGTATAGGTGTCTTCAATGCCTTGATCTCTAATAACATGCCACCTTTCTGGATTTGTGGTGTATGTCCAAGACAAGATGGGTTTTCCTGATGCTAGATGGCTTCTTCTTCTTCTTAGACTTTGGTTTAGAAGCCATCCTTTTCCTTCTTTTTCCAATTGTTAACTGAGAAGACTGGCCTACAGCACCAGATTGATCTTCACTGTCTTTCTCAGTTGGGAACTCTCTCTCAGGTTCAGATGGAGAGGGAGGTTGACCCTACTGTGGATCAAAAGATAAAGTTTGCTGAGCATTAGCAGGAGGTCCGGGTTGTGTTGTGTTTCTTTGTTCAACCTTAACCTCCACTTCAGGTGGGGCCTGACTTGGAGTGGAGTGTAAGTCAGTGAGCACTCCACTCTTAATCTTTTGCTTTATTACCCTGATATGCTCATCCATAGTGGATAGGGACATGGGTCCAAGTCTTCTTCCGGAGAATCCATACAGCTTCAAGAAGCTCATCATCCTCTGCCTATCAGCAGACTTCTTCATGCTTTTTTAGATGATGGCTCTTGACTTTGCAGCTCCTTCCCTCATCTTCTTCTTTGTTGTCTTTCTTTCCTTGACTAACTCAAGCTCAAGTTGTTTTAAGTAGTAAAACTTAATATAGTCATAAGGTAAGGGAAGGAGTGCATCTGCCTGATAGAGGCCTGTGGCACTCAGGTAGTTAATCATCTTGATTCTGTCTTCTTCCTTATCTACCTGAGGTTCTTGTTGAACCACATCCTCTTGTTCAGGACTTTCTTGAACTGGTGAGAGGATAGGCATACCTTTGTATAGTCTTTTTCTCTTCTCTCTTCTTTGACTTGTAATAGGAGTTCTGCATCTTCTGCCTCCTTCTTCTCTCTTGACCTTTCCAGATCAACCAGTTCATTCAATTCATCCAAGGGGAGAGAAATGACATTATCTATGTCATAGTTCCTAGTCTGCAGATAGTTGATCCTGACTGCCCTTAACTCATCATTCTGAGTATCTGGTCTGGGGGCAGCCCTGATTGCAGACTCCATGACTCTTGGAGAATCAGTAGAGGAACCTTCTCCCCTTAGTCTCCTTTTCCTCTCTCTCTCCTCCTCCTCAATCTCCTCAATGTCATTTTTTTCCCTTTGTCACTCTCAGACCTTTGTGACTCAGGGTGGAGAGATCATTGGCCTTCATTGCTCATTGTAGCATCTGAGCTCAGGCCAGAGAGAGGTTGAGAAGCACATTCACCAGCAGGTGTCTCAGAAGGAATATGGATCTTTGCAGCAGTTGGAGATGATGAGACAGGGCTCTCAGGTTCTGTCACTGGGCCTTCAGTCAAGGTTTCCCCTATGAAGCTAATCTTAGGGTCTGCCTCAACATCCAGTTGACCGATGACATTACCTAATTGCCATAGTCTCCTTCTTAGACTGAACTCTTCAATGATCTTGTCTTGGATTCTTCTAGCTAGTCTGTCAGCTTGTCTTGATTGGCTTGGGTTGACAAGTGGTATGTTGACTAGATCCAGACCTTCATAGTAGTCCAAGTTCTGAAAATTAAAGACTTCTTGCTGTCCTTGAACTCTTATGATAATGAGGCTTTCCTATTGTTGTTATACCTCCACCCAATAATGTGATTGAAGGATGATGAAGGTGACATAGCCCTTGGTATCCCATCCTTAAACAGACTCTGTATGAAGGAGTCTGTGTAGTCCACATCAATGTGAAATAGAGGAGGTTGTTGAGAATGCACAGTTGCAAGTGAGGATGGTGAGTCCTCAATGTCCATTCTCTCGGAGGAACTCCCAGGTTCTGTGGCTGGAATGACTTTCTCCCCCTTTTTGGTAGCATCACCCACTTGCATAGGTGAGCTGAAGGATAGGTCAATTACATCCACAGGTTCTTGTGTTCCTGGTTGAGCTCTCCTTAAGGGTCTCCCAGCTAGTTTTTCCTTATAATAAGAAATCTCAAGTTGCTGATCATTGATCCTGTTTTGTAAGGTAGTCACCTGAGATTCAAGGTGACTGACCTTTGAGACTAGGTAAGTGCATGTTTTAGACATTTTTTGCACTTTTAGTCTCAGATCCCCCTCATCTTCATCAGAAGAATCACTGGGGGTGGAGAAGATTGGACCAGAGTCCTTTCTCTCATGACTAGTTCTAAGTTCTTGGCTACTGGATTTCCTCTGCTCACTGGCAGTCTCAGTTGAGATGTCAGTGGGCTGAGTTGCCATGGTTGAGGTCTTAATGATGTAATCACTTTCAGAAGTGAGAGCCTCTTCCATATGGACATCCTGAACAGGTTCAGAAGTGTCCACCTCAGTTGTAGGTGACTGATGTGGGATAGATGTAGGAGACTCAGAGTACTCATCTCTCTTTGAGTAGGAGGAAAGAAGAGAGATTCATTATACTCACGGAAACCTATATCTTCATCAGTATAGAAGTCAAGGTGGGAATTGGTTGGTTGAGATCTATAGGCTGGGGATGGTAACTATCCCCTGAAGGTTGATCACTAGAGTGTTGAGACTCAGAGTGATGGCTTAAGGCAGTAGGGCTAATGAGCTCATCAGGCTGAGCATGAGGAACCTCAGCACTGATTCTTGAATAGATGGGAGTGGTCTGCTCCTCAGGAGAATAGGAGCTCCAGTGTCCACTTCTTCCTGTATGGGTGAGTATATGGGGACCTCCACAGACTGAATAGTCTGAGCAGGGGTTCGTTTTATTTTCTTGGTAGGTGATGGAGATTTGAGGTTTTGTGGGTGGTTGGGAAGTAGCAGGTGTGGGTTCAACACTAGCTTGTGCTGCTAGGTTGTCACCTTGAGCAATGAGCTCTAACATTTTTAGGACTAGGGTTGTTTCTACCCTAGAGAATCCAACAGTGGACTTTCTCAAGATTTTAAAGATGTCAGGCTTCATCTGTCCCATTTAAGAATGTTACCTATTTCCCTTAACTGTGAGCCCAGTTCACAGTTAAGAATGTACTGGACATATCTAGGAACATGTAATATTCTAAGGAGTCTAAATTAGCAAGCAAATTGTGTAAAAAAACTAAGAGTACCTGAATTTGACCCCTGAACCATTCCATGAACTATGAAGGAGAGATCTTCAGGAATCTGGTCCCATCCACATGCTTGTTTGATAAGCTGTGGATGACCATATGGAGCAGGAATCTCCTTTGGGATGAGACCTTCCCTTCCTGAAGGTCTTTACAGAGAAATCCCCTCATACCCCATCTACTCAAAGGAATGATTAACAGCTTCCTTTGGGAAGAACACCTCACCTTCTTCAACATCCAGCTGAAGATGTCGGTTGATGATGGCTGGAGTGATGAAGATTGTTCTCCCCTCCACTGTGGCAGACAGTGCCTTCTCCCCATCCATAATGACCTCTTGGCAGGTCTTCCAAATTCAAGCAACTAATCCTCATAGAGTGGAGGATCAATGGTGAGGGAGGTGAAGTAGTTCGACAGAGTAAAAACGGAAAACCTTTGAGAAATGAGGATCTTTCTCAGAGCGTAACAGCAACTTGATTGTGTTGTTGTGTAGCTGCATGGTAAAGTTGGGATCATTTCTGTGAGCAAGGTTGGCCATTTTGAAGTAGCTTAAGGACGAAGGAAGAAGAAGAAAGAAATTTCAGAGAGAAATTTGGGTTTTTAGGTTTGGAGGAAGAACAGATGATAGAAAGAGGGGGAACCGTTGGGTTTATATGTGAGAAGGATTTCAGATAAAGTTTAATGAAAGAGGATAAACTTTGAAATCCGAATGTCAGTCCCACCTCTGAAAAGTAGTTTACTTTTTGCTCAAAAAGTAGTTTTCTTGGAAGTCAAAAAGCTTCCGAAGGTAATTATCTTGGAAGTTTTAATAAAAAGCTTCCGAGCTAAAATGACTTCGGAAGAATTTCCTGAGAGGTTTGAAAATTTTGCTTCGTAAGAGAATTAAAACTTGAGTGCTTTGTGTGTAAACAGACAAAGCTTCCAAGAGTTAATTTTGCTTCGGAAGTAAATGGTCCTAAAAATTTATAAGTGTCTGAGACAAATTTTAGCTTCGGAAGATAAATTTTGAAAAGTCTTCCGAAGGTAAACTTTTAGACAGTTATTTAATTTGAGGGCATGATTTACTTCCGAAGATAAAAACAAAACTTCCGAAGTATCAGAAATTTTCAAAAATCTAAGGAAAATCTTCAAAAAGGAATTTTTATCCAAAGAAAACATGAGCTTATGAAAGTGATGAACTAGACAACTTAGGACACACATGTTTTAAGAAATAATAAGAACTAATTTGAAGAAAAGCTACTCAAGGTTTATCATCCCAATAGCTGATATAAGATTTTAAATCTCTGCATCAAAAGCCTTTGTAAACAGATCAACATATTGTTCATCTGTGTGAACCTTGACTAGTTTAATTAATCCCTTTTCATAGTTATCTCTTATTAAATGATACCTGATATTGATGTGCTTTGTCCTTGAGTGCTGCACAGGTTCTCTGTGATTGAGATAGCACTGTTGTTGTCTATGTGAATGGAAGTCTCCTTGAAGTTTAATCCATAGTCCAGCATCTGATTTTGAATCCAAAGTACTTGAGCACAGCAGCTTGCAGCAGCAATGTATTCAGCTTCAGCAGTTGATGCAGAGACAAAGGATTGTTTCTTGCATTGCCATGAGACAACCCTTCCACCAAGAAATTGACATCCCCAGATGTAGACTTTGCAGTCATGTTGCAACCACCATAATCACTATCTGTATAGGCATACAGATTGAAGTCAAAATTCTTGGGATACCATAGGCCAAGTGATGATGCACCCTTGAGGTATCTTAGAATCCTCTTGACAGTGATAAGGTGAGACATCTTAGGGTTGGCTTGATATCTTGCACAGATACATGTAGCAACATGATATCAGGCCTGCTAGCAGTAAGATACATAAGAGAGCCAATCATAGCCCTGTATAAATGCTCATCTACACACTCCCCTCAAGATCAGGACCAAGAGAGTGGGTTTCTGGCTATGGGTGTCTTAGCAATCTTACAGTCAGTCAT
Source organism: Flaveria trinervia (assembly GCA_025506515.1). NCBI lineage: Eukaryota > Viridiplantae > Streptophyta > Magnoliopsida > Asterales > Asteraceae > Flaveria > Flaveria trinervia. The sequence continues at coordinate 62,861,312 of CM046456.1, read as the reverse complement.
ATTAAATCTCTTGAGTATGTCCTGAACATACTTTGACTGACTTATGAAGATGCCATCTTCAACTTGCTTCACTTGAATTCCCAGAAAGAAATTGAGTTCCCCCATGGCACTCATTTCAAATCTGTCTTTCATCAGCTTCTCAAAGTCTTTGCAGAGCTTTGGATTAGTTGAACCAAAGATGATGTCATCCACATATACTTGAACTAGTAATATGCCTTTCCCTTGTCCTTTGATGAAGAGAGTTCCATCTATAGTACCCTCCTGTATCCATGTTTACAGAGATACTCAGACAGTGTCTCATACCACTTCTTGGGTGCCTGATGCAGCCCATAGAGAGCTTTGTCAAGCTTGCAGACATAATCAGGATGATCAGGTCTACAAAACCAGTGGCTGTTTGACATAAACCTCTTCATCTATCACTCCATACAAAAAGGCACACTTCACATCAAGTTGAAAAACCTTGAAGTTTTTGGATGCACAAATGCCAGGATATCCTAACAGCTTCTAATCTTGCCACAGGAGCAAAGACATCAGTGTAGTCAATCCCTTCTCTTGTGTGTATCCTTGAACAACAGTCTAGCTTTGTTCTTGATGATGATGCCTCTATCATCTTTCTTGTTCCTAAACACCCATTTGGTTCCAATGGTAGTCTTCCCAGAAGGAAGAGGACAAAGGTTCCAAACTTTCTGCCTTTGAATTGAAGCAGCTCTTGTTGCATAGCTTCAACCCAACTTCCATCCTTTAGAGTTCATCAACTTTCTTTGGCTCTATCTGGGATAGAAAACAAGAGTGAAGACAAACATTTGCTTCATGGGTTTGTCCTCTTGTTTTTACCCCTTAGACAACATCTCAATGATGTTTGTGGTAGGGTGAGACTTGTGGATCCTAAGCTGAGGGATCACAGCAAGTTGTTAGAAAGATCTAAATTTGAAAATTTTTGATCTGGCATAGATGTTTCTCCCACCACATCAGCACACTTTTCAAGTGAAACTTGATCCAAGCAGTGTGTGACATCATTGATGTTCTCATCTATGGTGTGGTTAGTGGCATCAAGAAATTCTTGCCACTGTCACCATCACCATTGTTGTCTTCCATAGTTTGGTATTCTTATCTGGTTGTAGAGCCTTTGAGCTGGAATTTGAAGGCATACCAGATGTATCAGCTGAATTTGTCATTGTAGGGCTGATAGAAACCTTATTGCAGAAGTAGTTCCAACTGGAGCTGAAGATATGTGTCTTGAAGATCTTCCTAGCTCAAATCTTGGATCAGGATCATTTGTATTCAAATTTTCTGCAGATCTGAAACATTCTCACAAGATTTGTTAAAATAGTTGGTAACCAAATCAAGATCAAACAACCAATCCGGACCAGAACCAGTAACACAGGGTGTGTGTTCATTGAAAGTCACATTGGCTGACTCCTTAACAATTCTAGTTCTAAGATTGTATACTCTATAAGCCTTAGCTTGGGAAGTATCCAATAAAGTGTCCATCATCTAATTTCTCAACAAACTTGGCAATTTGATCTTTGGTATTCAAGATGGTGCAAGGACATCCAAATGACCTGAGAAAACCAATGAAAGGTCTCCTCTTGTGCCAAAGTTCATAAGGAGTTTCACCATGAGTCTTAACTACTAAAACTCTATTTTGCACATAGCAGGCAGTGTTAACTGCCTCTGCCCAGAAGGTGATGGGCAGTTTAGAGTCAGACAACATGGTTCTTGCAGCTTCAATTAGTGTCCTGTTTTTCCTCTCAGCAACACCGTTTTGCTGAGGAGTCCTGGGAGCACTAAATTATATTGTAATACCCTTTTCATCACAGAATGTATCAAGGATATGGTTCTTAAATTCGGTTCCTTGATCACATCTTATGATCTTGACCTTGTGATCAGATTGATTCTCAATCTTTAAGATGAAATTCTTTAGAATCTCAGGAGTCTCATCCTTAGTTCTAAGGAAGAAAACCCAAGTGAATCTTATAAAGTCATCTATGATCACTAGACAGTATAAGTTCCTTCCTAAACTCATTACACTGGTGGGGCCAAAGAGATCCATATGTAACAAGTGTAGGGGAGTAGTGATTGAGTTCTTTTCCTTAGGCTTGTGAGATACCTTATGTTGCTTCCCTTTCAGGCATGCAACACAGTGGTCATCACTTGTAAACTCTTTCTTTGGAATTCCAGTTACCAAGTCATGCTTAATTAACTTATTCATGTTCTTGAAGTTTACATGGCACATTCTTTTATGCCATAGGAAAGACTCATCACTATTGGCTTTAGACAGAAAGCATGAAACTTCTCCAGAGGGAGAGGTTTCTTGCAAATCCATCTTGTACATGTTTCCTTTCCTGGGGGCTTTAAGCAGGATATGCTCATGAGGAATGACCACACTAGGCTTAAGAACAATGTACTCATGCTCAGTAAGAGCATGTTATGACTCTGATCACAAAATTGAGATACACTCAGAAGATTGTATCCAAGCTCCTTTACAAAGTTTACCTTTTCTATGCTGAGCTTACCATTTGTGACCTTGCCCCTACCAGAGATATAACTGCCTTCGTCTCCTCCAAAAGCAACTGGTCCTCCATCAATCCTTTCAAAGTTCTGGAGTAGTGACTTATTGCCAGTCATGTGCCTGGAGCAGCCACTGTCTATGATCCAGACATTTTTGTCTGTCTTTAGTTGTCCCTGCACAAAAGAGAATGATTAGTTACATCTGGAAACCCAAGCCTTGCTTGTCTTGGGCTCATTTGCAGAAGGTAATTTAATAGTAATAGATCTTATGGTTGTACTAAGAGGATCTTGAGCTGTTTTTGATGGAGAAATCTCAGTCACTTGGTCTTTCTTAGACGTCCACACCACCTTTGGAGTCTTGTACTTGACCTTCAAAACTTTAGAAGATTTTGGAACTTCAGAAGTCTGATGACTAAACCTTCAGAAGATTCTGCAAACACTGCAGCAGACTTCAGTGCTTCGGAAGAACTCCTTTCTTCCGAGACCAAAAGTTCTTCCGAAGAGAATTTTCCACTTCCCTTCTTATTAGATTTTGAACTTCTGAAGAAAACTGGTTTTCCTTCCGAAGCTTGAATCTTCTTAGAACTCTTTGAAGCCTTTGTTTTGGCCGTATGGACAGTACCTTTAGGATTGAAGGGACAATCCTTTGCAATGTGACAGGTGCTGTCACACATTACACAATATATTTTCTTCTTCACAAGAGCCTTGTCTTGAGAGTAAGACTGTCTTTGGTCTCTTCCTTCTCCACCTTCATCTTTGCAGATGCTGAGACAGTCCTCTTGGTTTGAGAATTGTGCTTGGAGTTTGATGTCCAGGCTGTGCAGCAGTGGTACACAGCAATCAGTCTTCTTCATGCTGCTGAGATGAGTTGAACAAGAACCAGAACTCTTAGCAGAGGAGTTTTGTTGATGTCTTCAGTCCCTACCACTTTAAACCCTGCAGAAATAAAAACTTGTTTCTGCGTAGAGTCAAAATTAGCCTTGATCTCTTGAGCCTTCCTTGCCTTTCTTTTGCTCTTTCTGATCAAGTTCTTTCTCATGGACTTGTTCATCACAGTCTTCATTTTCTCCTCAGAAGATATGGCCCTTCTTGGAATCCTCTTCTTCACTCTTTGTAGAGGGATTCTTCACTATCTCTTCTTCGTCCTCCTCACTCATAGAATCTATGAGAGGAAGCTCATCTTCATAAGTTCCACCCTAGGAGATCTTATTGACAAGATTGTGTGTGGAGGAGCTATCTCATTGGATCCCAGTCCCTGTCTGTTTTGATAGCACACTTTGTTGTGCAAGGATGAGGATATCATGTTCTTGAAGGTCTCTTCTTCAAGAACACTCTTTTCTGCCCTGGCTTTGCTGATCACAAACTCAGCCTGGCACTCAGTTCACTTGGTTATGAGATCTTTAATTTGAGTCCTAAAATCTATGTGTTCATATTTTAGAACTGAAATGGTTTTCTCTAACTCCTCTATTTTCAGCTTATAATCATTCTCAGACTTTCTAAAATCAGATTTTAAAATATTTAAGGACTTAATATCAGATCTCAGTTCCAAGTTTTAGGACCTGTACCTGTTAACTTTAGCAATGCATTCAGAAGTACAGAGATGTTCCAATACCTTGGCTTCATCATGATCTGCCATCACCGCTTGGTTTGGAGAGGAATCTTCAATCTGAAAGCTCCAGTCAAAGCCTCCTTCTTCAACAGCAACAGCAGCTTGCTTCTTTGACTTCTCATTATGGAGAGCTTTGTCAGTGTAGTTTGGTCTGGATTGTGTTTAGCCACCATTTGTTCTAGGTGCCTTACACTCTCTGGCAAAGTGTCCCATCAGGTTACAATTGTAACACTTGACTTTGCCTTTGTCCAGTCCAAACTTTCCACTGGTTGCATTTCTTGGAAACTTCTTTCCAGTCCTCTTGTAGAACTTCTTGGCTCTGTGAGTGAGAAGAGCCATTTGCTGGACTATTTCCATGTACTCCAGATCATCTGGATGGATACAGTCCAGGTCTTCAAGAGTGAAAAGAGAGTTCCCATAACTTTCATCAGAAGACACAAATGCTTGAGAAGAGCTTGTCTCTTGGAATAGGCTTCCTTGAGTGTAGTTCTCCTTTGGTGTCTCTGGGAAGGTGATGAAAGGACCCTTGGGTGAGTTGTCAGGGTAGCATAAGAGATGATGTTTGGGTTCTATGTTGTCCCTTTCAACCACATGTAGGGTTGAACCCATTTGATTGTTGGAGTTTCCAGATGAACCTTGCATGTTCATCTCCATCTGGTAGCCACTGAGAATCCCATATAACTCAGTCAGAGTAAGAGTTTTGAGATTTCCAGTTCTCTTAATCACCACACAGTAGTGTGTCCACTGCCTAGGAAATGAGAACATGAACTTTCTTACAATGTCTCTGTTTTCAAGAGAAACTCCTCCATCCACTAGGGTATCCACTATCTCAACATACCTGAAGTACTGCTGAGTCATGGTTTCACCTGTTTTGAAGGTGAAGTTTTCAAACTGCTGCTTCAGGAGATCCTTCTATTCTTCTTGGCTTCAGAAGACCCTCATACATCAGTTTCATGCATCCCACACAGCTGCTTGGCTGTTTTGCACTTCTTGAAACCTCTGTATACAGAGTTTGGAAGGGTAGTTTGAAATGTAGTCATGGCTTTTCTGTCTATCTCTACTCTCTTCCTATCTTCATCAGAGTACTTAGCCACATCTTTGGGGATCATACCAGTACCAGTAGCAGAAGGTGTGCTAGTTATGAAAGGTCCATTCTCAAAAGACTCCCACATTCTTGAACCAAGAGACCTGATGAAACCTTCCATTCTTAAACACCAGGTGTCAAACTCATCAAGAGTGATCAGTGGGGACTTGTTCATGGTTCCAGTTTCCATATCAGTTTTGGAAATGGCTGCCATTTGAAAAGTTTAGTATTTGTGTGTGTGAGGGATCAAAAGATGGTGAGATCTTATATCAAGAGCCTGGAATGCTCTGATACCAAATGCAGGATCGTTGAAGGGTGAAGAGTTACAACACAACAACACAAAGAGGAGATCAACTAAACTTATATCAAACAGTAAACTGGATTAACCAAGTGATGAAACTAAGAACACAAGTAGTATATGAGACAGAACACAAAGAGCACAAGTGTTTGGTATTCAAGAATGCAGTATATTACTTTCTCTATGTTCTATTACAAGTGTTACAAAGCATATTCGAAAGATACAAGAACATGAGATACTTATACAACATCCTCCACCGGCTATACTTTGAAAGCCAGCTGGATACAATTGACTAGACACACACAAAATCAATTGTAGAGTCAAAAGGCAGATTGCCTTTTGACTTGTGACTATGACATGCCATAGCTCACATCCTTATCTATTACAAAGGATAAAGTACATAAAATAGAAAGTTATAGACTCAAGACCTCAATGTACAATTACCAAAGCATGGACCTTTTCACCAAACCATGTTAGTTGGTGACTTGCAGAGTTGCAGCGGAAAAGTGTCCAGCTTTATGGAACAGTACATTAGATAAAGCATGTTACTAAAAGTCTTCGGAAGAAATCTGTCTTCATGAACTTGAAGCTTCAGAAGACTTTGTCTCTGAGGCTTTGGAAGACTTCATTTTTGGCTTCGGAAGATGTTGGTTTTGGCTTCGGAAGATTTCACACTTAGAGTATTCTGTTGCACATGTGAAACTTCCGAAGCATTCCACTTCAATGCACTTGTGCAGCATGCAAGAAAGACTAAAGATGTTTAGGTTGCATCAGCCTTTTCATTAGACTCTACAATATATATATATATATTATATATATATATATATATATATATATATATATATATATATATTAGAATGGCAAATAGTTCATAGTAATCTAATCACATTCACAATTATCCATCACAGGGATCGGACCCTTAATTTATGGGAGGGACACCATTATGTAAATTTTGTAATACCATTACACCACAAGCCTTTTGGTTTTCTAACAAATTACCTAACTTATTAGATGTTGTAATTAGAGAAAACATTCAAACGTATGAAAATAGAAATGAAATTACCTAAGACGATCATAGAACATAAACTAAGAGAATTAAACTCTATCTATTCGATATCTAAGTTTGAGCATTATAAAGATCCCGGTTATACTTGAAAATCACATACATGTAAAAATTAACAACCTAAAATATTTTATTTTGTCAAATATGACGAGTAAAATAGAAAATCAAGATTAATTAAAAACGCTATGAAAACCTAGTAACTACAAAAATTGTAAGGGTAAATTATTAAATTACTATATCACCAAACCACCGTAAAAATTGTCAATTTGTGAGTTATGACTTTGCTCTTGTAGAATAATCACAATCTTAAGATAAAATACATGAATTCTTTGTCAAATTATCAACCTTGAAATGACACAATGTTGATAATTTCTTTCTTTTCATTCTTATAGACATATCTTCAAAAATATTAGAAATGTTTTTAAGAATTCTTTATTGATTTCATTCATACTTCTTCGGATTTTTGAAAGTAACTTTGTGATGGGAAAACGTATTAAGGTTAATTTAATATATTTTGACTTTCTAGGGTCTTGTTTAGATGATGAGAACTTCCTCTTGGCGTATCTAATATCTTTAAAAGATAAATATGCTTTGCCATGATTATCAAATAGTATGATGGTGCGGTATTAGGGTTTCTTTTAACCAATACTATGTTAAAATTGTGTATATGTTGACAAGTTTTTCTTTAGTTGTGACATGTAAACGCTCTATGTGTCGTCTTTCTAGATCATGACTAGAATAGTTTAAAACATAATTCCAAAAAGATCTTTAAAATGATCATGAAAATCAATAGATGTATGATAGACCACTAAAAGGTTTTTTTATCCATATTACGTTGGCGTTTAATATGTAAAGCATTTACTGTAGGTGGTGTTCGATAAATACTATCTTTAGGGACTTGGATGGCATGAGTCTTTGGATGAACATTTTGAAGAGTATTGACGGTGTGATTGTGGTTGATTCCGAGGGAGTAGGTCTTGCTTCGTATATGTTAATTCATTTCTGTTTCACGGTGGTTGAGATCTTGGACATAAATTGAAGTAAAGGGAGGGCCCTTCTCTTCCATTGAATGGTAGAGAACCATTGATGGTGACGACAATGACAACAATGATGAAATCACTCTAAGAAGGTCAAAGACCGATAGGAAATCGAATTATGGTTTGCATTGAGGGAGAAAACAAAAGTTTCTTGGAATATCAATAGTTTGGGACGTTGAGCATACATGAAGAGATTATTGTTGTTCATTTTTTAATACCTTAAAGACTATTGTATAGACATTTTTTTGTTGTTCATTCTAAAATACAATTAGGGGGGAGTGCATGCATCTATATTGAATTTTTTTACCAAAATAGTGTAGTGGAAATTTTATTTATTAAAATTGATGTAGTTTGAAAAGTACTTATTAAAATGGTGTTTTAAAATAATGTTTCTCTCTCATATCCTCATTGGATATTTTCAAAAACAATTTTAATGATTTTTTTTAATTTCTAGGAATGTTCTTGAAATATAGCTTTTATTAAGTAGTCTAGATATTTTTAATTTCTCGCTGTATCTATTATAATTAATTTATAGTTAATATATAAATTATCTTATTATTTTCCTTTTTATTTATTAGTTTCTTAATACTAGCGTTAATTTTTATTATTGGAAAAAATATATTTGCTTACATATTGTCACAATGAAAATCTCATTTTTAATTTAATGCAATATACTTTGATATATAAAAGATATAATTGACATAAGGTTCAATATATTAGAGTTTACACTAACAGATAATATAATATATAAAAATGTAAACTAACATAAAATTTAATAAAGTTTTGTAACATCTTTATTATTAGTTTGACATAAACTTTTATTATTAATAAAAATTGTTGGATCTTAATTAAGTTTATAAAAACCTTGAAAATACTTCTCAGTTATTTAAAATACACAAATGTACCTAGATACTTAACTTTCTTATTGTTCTTTTATACAATTATTCTCTCATTAACTTTTATAATTTCTAACGAGATCTTCCATTAAACAATACGAAGAGCATAGTTTGAAATTAAAACAAGAACCACAAATATTTGTTTTGTAAAATGTGGGGCAAGATTAAGGTAAAACATTTAATAGAACTTAAAGAATTAAAAAAATATGTTTTTTAAAACCACAATTAAAGAAATCAAAACTTTTTTAGTCTAAGACCACAATTAATTTATTTAATATATTGTTTAAATTATATATCATTTAAATTATATATCTTTAATGTAACTTTTTTTTCTTTACAAAATATCCAATGAGAATGGGAGAGAAACAAAAAAATTTAAAAACCACCCTATTTTAGTAAATATTTTTCTAACGACACCAATTTGATAAATAAAATTTCAACTTACACCTTTTTATAAAAACTCCATCTATATTAGGGGTAGTTTCTTTTGTTTTGGAAATATAAATAGAACGTTACATATGATCAGAAAAACATATTATAATAAAAAATGGCGTAATGATTATTATATATTTTACATTTTTAATGATTTATAATGAATTAATTTGTTCTAAGAATTTGATTCCGAATTCTGTCAGAATTTCCTAATAAGAATAACTTTTGATTTCATTCTCATTTCATTTTTATTTATTCATTTAAAAAGTAAAGTTGTTATCATTGTAACTCACATTTTAATTTTAGCAAATTATACAAATCAAACATGTTAGGAATGAAATTTAAATTATAATCCGTGTTTTGCGACAGTGTCGTTATTTGCGTTTCGTGGGAGTGTCGTCATCTACAGTGATATATTTTAAATGGTGACATAGATATGGTGTGGGTGTTTAAATTTATAAAAGCTAATATAACCAGTAAGTGTACTGATTAATATAAAATCTAAACTTAACTAAACAAACATTAAAAAAATATTCAAGTTACGCGACGGGGATAATATTTTTTCTCTAAACTTGACTAAAAAAACATAAAAAAAAATATTCAAGTTACGCGACGAGAGATAATGCTTTTTCCTTTTACATTTAGTTAAAAACCATGGTTGTGTCATTTGTGGTGTGGATTTAAATTGAATTAATGAAAATGAGATTATATAAAAGAAAAGAGAAACAAAAACCAAATAAATAAGTGCAGGAAGTGTAAGAAAAAAACCATAAACATTAGTGGTGAATATAAAATACAAAAAAACACTTGTTAATATAATTGTATTTTGTAAATTATATGATTTCATTGAATACTTTTTACTTTTTTTAAGAAAAAAGACAAAAACTATCTATACGTATATGTCACCTTGTATTATTGCATATTTTGACCGACGACCTAGCTAGACTTGTGGATGCTACGTCTAAAATTTTGTATTTAAAGAACAACATTCAATAAGACATACAAAATACTAAGGAACATTATCCAAGCCGATTATAGAAGATTAACAAGAATTTATCCTTTGTTGTGTCTACAAGACCCTTTAAAACCTAGTTTAAAATTCCAAATCAAACATTATATAGATTTCTACAATACTAGAAGAATCACATACATGTAAAGACTTAACACTGTTGAACATTTCTTTTCTTAAAGTTGCTATAAGAAAACAAATATAGAAAATAGTCAAACGTTGTGAAAACCTAGTAATTTAACGTTGGGAATTCTCAAGAGCAAATGAGTAATTATCACCACTAAACCACCATCAAGATTGTCATTTGTGACTATACTCTTGTAGAATAATCACAATCTTGAGATAAAATACGTGTATTTTTAGCCAAATTATCGACCGTCAAATGACACAACATTGATAACGTTTTGCTCTTCAATTCAAATATCCAGATCTTCATTTTCACCGGAACCCGAAATTCGAGTAATATTTCGACACTTTTTTGGGATATTTTATTTGCTTCATTCATGTTTGTTTGAACTTCTGCAGGTAACATTGTGTTGGAATAACTTGTTAGGGTTAATTTAACCTCTTTCAAATCTCCAGGGTCCTGTCTAGTTGATGGAAATTCACCGTTGGCGAACTTTTTATCTTTAAAAGATAAAAATGTTTTCCCATGGTCATCAAATAATATGATGGTGTGTGCGTTAGGGTTTTTTGATGCTAACGTGATGTTGAATTCATGTTTTTGTTGTGGGGTTTTATCTTTTGTTGTGACATGAACACGCTCTATATGAAATTGAGGGTCGTCTTTCTTTGTGATGACTAAAACAATCCAAACTATAATCCCCATAAGGAGCTTTAAAATGATCATGGAAATCATATATATTTGACAGGACGAGTAGAAGGCTTTCCCAAAGGCGTGTTTTGTTGACGTTCCACAAATAAGGCGTTTTCCGGTGGCGGTGTTCTGTAAATACTATCTTTAGGGACTTGGATGACATAATTCCCTGGACGAACGTTTTGAAGGTTATTAGCAACATGATTGTTGTTGTGGTTGTACTCGTGGTTTGGATTAGAGGGGTCGTCGTCTCCGACGTTAATGGAAGTGGAGGGAGGTCCCCTCTCTTCCATGAAATGACGGAGAACGATAGATGATGGTGGTGGTGACAACAATGGTGAAATGAAATAATGGTTCTCATTAAGGGAGGAAAGAAGGTCCTTTTTTGGTCAATAGTTTGGGAGGTTGAGCACATAGAATGGAATTAATATTGACACACAAGTATTGTATCGATCTCTAAGACTATATTAGACATTTAATCTTGGTCATTCTAAAAATCCAACATGAGGAGAGTACATAAATCTAAATTAGGGGTTTGCTTCTTTTGATTATAAAATATAAATAGCGTGTTAAGTATGACTAGAAAAATGTATTGATACAAAATTATTATTATTATAATTATTTTTGTTATTGTTATTGTTTTATTATTATTGTTGTTATTATTATAATTATTTTTATTGTTGTTATCGTTACCGCTGCTTTTGTTGTTGACGTTGTTGTTGTTATTGCTACTGTTGTTGCTATTGCTATTATTGTTGTTGTCGTTGTTGCCATTATCATTTTTGTTTTCTTTGTCGTCGTCATGTTTTTCATTGTCGTCGTTGTGGTGGTGGTGGTCGTCGTCATTGTCATCGTCATTGTTGCTACTACTAAGAAAGGTCACATCCTTAATCTAACTTTTATGGTGACCTACAATAAGTGATTTGCTTATCGATAAACATAATTTTGTGTTGTGTTGGGTTTCATTCACTAGATGTAAAAAAATTATGATAGCATAAATGTGTGCGTGAAGTATGAATTGATTCAAATCAAACTTTGGATCATTTGCCAAATGTTCAAGCAAAACAATATAATAAAACACAACCGTAAATATAGTTAGTGTTTGGTTAGTTTCTCAACCTTAAGACGGTGATCGTGGCATACATCGACATCTACGAATAGCGTACAACATACGTTAACATGGAGGTAATCACAATTCGGGTGGCAGTCAATTATGATATGTGAGGTGTAACTTTGTAACATTCTAATTAGGTAAAACCTTAATTGTGAAAGAATAAGATCCTTTCATTATTTCATATTCTATCTTTACATAATTTCATATTCTATCTTACATAGGCATCAAACATAAAGCCCTAAGTTAAGGTTTTAACCTAATTATAATATCCTAAAATTATTTCATTTATGATTATCTAGTTTATTATAATATCTATCAACTAAGTTGATAACTTATAATTATATTATATAATATATTAAAAAGCAACATGGTTGTTATAGTAATGTTTAAGTGTTTCATAGTTTAACCATCAATTTTTTAATTTATAGGTATGTCCCTTCCCGGAGTACTCGCTGGTGATGTAAACTACGGTCACCGGATACTATTGTAGAGGTCCAACACAAGTGATCATACTTATAACCCAGGATAGGAGGTTAAGAACTTCCGGCGAGAGATTCTCCGACGTACCGGGTCTTTAGGGAGACTCCGAGAACCCGGAACCAGACCCGAACCCAAGTACCAACGAGTTGATCTTGAAGTTCTTGATGTTGTTTCTCTGTTTGTATAGCTTCGAGGGTTTCTTGGTGGGGTCTATTTTCATTGGTGGGATCGGAGATCTAACGATAGCGACGTGGTGGTGGTGGTGGTGTTTGGCGGTTTTCGATGATCCGGTGAGCATTTGGATGACTTTTTTAAGAAGTGGGGTCTCGTTGAACGATGATGCTAGGGTAAGGGTGGTTGGGGTCGGATCTAGGGATGGGAGTTGGCAACGGCGGAGGGTGGTGATGGTCGTGGTTGACGGTTGTGGTGGTGGTTGAGTCTTTAGGGGAGTAGTTTGTAATTCTCCATTGATAGGTGATGGGTGAATGTAAGAGAGAGAAAGAGAGAGAGAGTGTGTGTGGGGGGGGGGGGAAGTAGAAGAAGTAGAAGATAATGTTTAGTTTGATTTTTTGCATTTTTTTAATTATGTATGAAATGTTTTTATGGGGCTCTGGATCTATTCTCTTTAACTATTTTACTTGTGTGATAGTAGTGTGTGTTACATGTGAGATTGATTATGTTGGGTTAGAAAAACGATGTTATTAGAACTAAATTTTGGTAACTGAACTAGGAGGTTTATCGGTGTTTTAGTTGGAATGTGAGTCGGTTGGTTTGGTTTTTTAAACGCTAGATAACGTAGTATAAAATAATATCAAATATGATGGAAAAAATCTAAATTATTAGAAACATAAGAAGAATTAGTAGATAGAAACTAGAAAAGAAAACCAAGTTGAGTACTACAATAGATTATGTGGTTTTCAAGTTTAGCCACCTAGGTTTTAGATTTTTTATATGACCATTAATAGGTTTTTTATGTTAAGGGTATAATTACGTGTATTTTATATCGTATGCTATAGGGAGTGCAGTTTTTGTTGCAATACTACAACTTGCAGAACCGATTACAAGTGAACATCATAGTTATCGGTATATGTATTATCAAACTTGGTACCTATACTCGTTTTTGTGTTTTCTAATATGCAGAGCCGACAATGTACAAAATCACATCACATAAGACATGAGAAAGCAAGCAAACTCTCACACACAGGAAAAAAACACTAGTTTATTTAATTTATTAGCAACTTATATTAACTAGTTAATTAAATAAGCAAAACCATTTATATATCTATACTATATATAAAGCATATGAGAGGGGTATTTAAGATACCATAAAATTAAGAACACTTACTATATTCAATGCATAGTATACAACCACTTTTGAGAGTAAAATAGTATTTATAACATTATTTACATATTACCCCTTACAATTAGTTACATAATAACCTTATAATTAGTATAAATTACATAAAATTTACATTATATACCCATAAACCAAAAATACTGAATTTGTTTTAAGATTTATGTTATATTAATCTATCATATTTAAAACTTTTTGATACTACAATCATAAAATTATATTTTTTAAACGTTTTAGTGTATTTTTTGTTGAACCAATAAGTATTTTATAAGTTACAATAACTTAATGCATAAATGTACAAGTCATCATGCAAAATCCATTTTTTGTGCTTTAAATTTTACCTTAGAGAAAATATAATAAACTTTAGTAAAATTGCTATAAGATTAACAAAATTAAAAACTTGTGTTGGATATAAAATGTTGCCCGCCGCATTGGCGCGGGCACCTTTCTAGTTTATATATATACATACATATATGTATGTATTGTAAGGCGCCGTTCTCGGGACACTTACAACTGGCCAATCATCGCACATAAAACATATAATTACATTAGCTTTAAATAAACGCTGCAGCGGAAACATTAAAAACAACATTTTCATTAAAAATGCTTTTGCAAAATAATACAACATTCGCCACACAATATCATTGTTCGCATTACAATGCAAAAACATTAAACAAAAGAATGTCATCCAAAGAGCCAAGTAGCCACCCCGTGTCATCCTCAGCAACTTTACCCGCCAACTGGAAAATGCATAAAAAGTCAACGTTGCTGAGTGAGTTCTAGTTTTATAAAAACATTACATTACCTTTCATTCGTTAAAACATTTTCTTTACTATCGCACGTGATCACACATCATACGTACATCAAGGTAATAGTTATTATCTTCATCATCGTTCGTTTCATACATTTCGTACGTTTCTCACATTTCGTAGTTATTGCACTTTCCGTACTTTTATTATCTTTTCACTTTTATCTAGGTCCTGTCATATGCTTAACCCCCAACTTAAGCACAAGGCCATATCATCTAGGGTTAGCGACAAGGACCCCATATCGCACATATCACACGTATGGAGTAGTCACAAGAACTAACTCCCCCTGTGTGTGTGAACTCTTATAGGTTAGCCAAAATCGCACGCTGTTAATATATATATACACACAGTTTTTAGGAGCACGTATTGGAGCAATCACCAAGACTGAACTCTTACTGTGTGTATGGACCCTTATGAGTTAACCAAAATCGCACAATGTAAATGCACACACAGTTGAACTAACAACTCTCAATGAGTTGTGAACCTCCTTTCATCTGCTTGCAAGCCTTTCATACTTTCATTCATTCATTAATGCATGCATTCATTATCTCATTCCTCTTTTCATTATCTTCCGCTTTACGTTACATCATACTTAATCATTTCTTTCATTAACATTCAACGCAATGCCAGGGAAGATAAACATACATAAACAGGAACAACAACAAGATCATGCAAATCTTCATACATATCAACATGCATACATAACATACATCACACATACCATCATGCATAATATCATACATAACATCATCATCATCAAATCATTCATGCCCATCACACCAACTATGACTTCAAAAAGTCAACTTACATGGCCCCCGGGAACCTCCCAAGTCAAAGCCTACTTTTACATTTTCCCCAAAATTTCAGAAAATATTCTAAGTCTTTAGGCGCATGAGCATTATGCATGCGCATGAGCACTATGCAGGCGCATGGCCTTTCAGACGCATGAGGAACACTTAGGCGCATGGGAAACTTTCAGGCGCATAAGCACTATTGGAGCGCATGAGCAACACTTAGTCTATTCTGGGCAATTCTAGGCGCATGAGCACTATGCAGGCGCATGAGTGCTTAGGCACATGAGCTATCCTGGGTGCATGAACATTTAGTCAAATTTTGCCTATTTCTAGGTGCATGACCACTATATGGGCGCATGAGGTTTTGGGTGTATGAGGACACTTGGGCAGATTTCCATACTAGGCGCATGAGCAGCCTATTTCACACTTAAACATCATAATTCAGTCCCCAATCATGCTCAAACTTATTCTAAGATTAAATCATGCATTCTAAGTCTTAGAAACATATTCATAACATCATCAAACATAAACATAGCCCAAGTTCACATCCCACCCAAATCACACACTACACATACGGGTACAATATCCACATTTATAAAAACTTTCATACATGCATTTCCAGCCCCAAAATTAGTTAAAAACATGTAAAAGAGGGGTTCTAGAACTCATCTTAGCAGCCTCTTCGGGTAAGACTTCCTTCAAACCCATTTGTTACAAGTTCACACCTAGAAACCCACCAAAATCACACACCACCAAACACATAATACATATAAGCATGCACTCGAGGATAAAGCTAGTTAAGAACATCATAAACCACGAATTCTTACCTTGAATTTGAACATTTCCTTCTTGTTCTTCAAAGACCCAAATGCTTTCTGCTTTTTCTCCCTCTCTCTCTTTAAAAATCCAATGGAAATGGATGTTGTGAGAAGGGATGGGCGGCCACGCCCACTTTACACCAACTTTTAAACTTTTTGTCCTTTTGAACACTTTTTACCCTTCAACTTGGGTAAAATATCTTTTCTTTCACTTTATTCTTCTTCTTTGTCTTTTATAAATAACTTGTAACACCTAGTTATTTTAACCAAAGAAAGAATAAAAAGAAAGAAAATATATAAAGCCCAAGTAGAGGGACTAAAAGTGTAAAAAGGTACAAAATTTATTTATTTTTGTACAAAAGTAGCATGGCCGCCCATGCCATGCTAATTTTCACCTTTTAAAGATCGGATTTTAGAGAGAGAAAAAAGTAGAGAGAAAGCTTTCGGGTTTTTGAAGAAGAAGAAGTGCAGAAGTGCGGATTCAAGGTAAGAATTCATGGTTTTTGAGTGTTCTTAACCATGTATTATTTTGCAAAAGCTATTATTATGAAATGGAAAAATTATTTTAATGTTTCCGCTGCAATGTTTTCTTTAAGTTAATGAAAATATATGTTTTATGTGCGATGATTGACCAGCTGTAAGCGTCCCGGGAACGGAGCCTTACAAGTTGGTATCAGAGCCAAAGTTTAAGAGAAACGGGTAAATTTTCAAAATAAACCTTAACTTAAACTGAAAATGGCACGGAAAGGGAAGGGATGCCAGTACGAGTAGCTGGGTGCCATCAGGTATTTTCTTAATGTTAACTTGTATTATGTGCACATGTTATATGGTTTATGTCGTCCTTATAGATTTAGATAATGATGTAGTCAGGATAGGTAATGCTTGGGGTATGAAGAGTAAAGTAAGTGGCTAATCACAACTGGCCACTGTAATTAGGGACTTACTATACTTGACATAAACTAAGTTGTTCCCTTGAATGACCGTATTGGTGTTTGAATCTTAATAATGTGTTTTGAGGATGGCCGATGGTAGATCATCGAAAGCTTCGAGGGGTGGAGGTCATGGTGTGCATAGTGCTGAACCGCGGCCCAAAAGAGGAAGGCCTAGAGCCGAGAAGGTTGTTCATGAAGAACCCGAGACCCCTTATCTAGAGGGTAGAGACGAGAGTGCAAACTTAAGAGCCTCAGTGAAGGAGGCTGTGGTTGAGGAGGTGCACTAGGTCATGCAGAAGATTCTACCGTTTGTGGTGACCAAAGTGATAAAGGCTGTATGGGAGGGGGAGAGGAAAGAAAGGAGTAGGCCTATGGGAAAAGGGAGACGGCCCGAGACTGAGACGGTTTTCTTGGATGATGAGTAAGAAGAGGAGGAAGAAGAGCCCATGCAGGAGGCGGCACGAGGCAGCAACTATGGGGCATTTCAAAGATGCAATCCCTTAACCTTTGATGGTAATGGCACTGTTGTTGCTACTCACCGGTGGGTGAGAGAGATGGAAGTTGTTCTGAATGTCAGCGAGTGCCAAGAGGACCAAAAGGTGAAGTTTGTTGCTCATTCATTCGTGGACTCGGCTTTGTGCTGGTAGTCGGGCGATTGGAAAGATGAAATGGGCGGAGTTGAAGAGGCTGGTGATTGAGGAACTCTGTCCCTACCAGGAGATGGATAAGGTGGACAGGGAGTTCCTGCAGCTGGAGATGGGAACAATGACCCATCAGCAATACACCACTAAGTTCAATGAGATGGCACGGCTGGTGCCGGATCAGGTGACACATCTGTCATGAAAGATCAAGAAGAACATCCAGGGCTTGCCGATGGATATCCGTAGACACATGATCGCTGCCCGACCAAGCACATTTAGGTCAATGGTTGACTTGGCAGGAAGATTGTATGATGAGTGGACGGTGGTGGTGGCTGATGGCAGCAAGAAAGGTGGTGGTGACCGGAATTGGAATGCGAAGCTATTTGGACGTGGCGGAGCCACTCCAAACAACAAAGGTGCACGGGTGGATGACCGACGTGTGGTAACATCCGGTGCGGGGTCGAAGAGGTGTGTCAAGTGTGGACGAGAGCACACCGAGGAATCTGGAGTGGGATCCTATGTCTGTTTTCGTTGCGGGAGGACCGAACATGTGGCAAAGAACTGCGGGGTAAGGAGGTGTTATACTTGTGGCGAGGTGGGCCACATGAAAAGAGACTACAAGAAGCCGAGGGCTAAAAGTTCTGGTGCAGGGAAAAAGACGAACGGGACGAAGGGCAGAGGGTGAGTGCCAGAGCGTTCATGGTGATGCAGGAGGAGGCTAGGATGGACCCCGATGTTGTGTCGGGTACGTTTCTAGTAAATCAAACTTTAACCTCTTTGTTATTTGATTTTGGTGCTAGTAAGAGCTTTATTTCTGCTACTTTCTGTGCTAAGTTTCCTGTTAGTAGTAAGAATATAGATACGCCCTTCGATGTAGAAACTGCCATAGGTAAGTCGATCAGGATTTCCAAGATGATAGAGGGTTGTGACGTAGAGCTAGAAGGTCACAAGTTTCATGTTAGACCATTTGTGATGACCTTAGCGGGTTTGATGTAGTCCTAGGAATGGATTGGTTGGCGGACTACGAGGCGAACATTGTGTGTCGCAAGAAGATGATTCGATTGATAGCGCCTGACGGAGTTTGGTGACGGTTTATGGTGATCGGGTTACTACGATTCCGAGAGTGATTTCGATGGCAGTGGCGGGAAAGTGCATGAGGCGTGGATATAGTGCCTACTTGGCCTACATAAAGGATGCGGACACGCCAACACCACAACTGACAGACGTACCGGTGATGTGTGACTTTTCAGATGTGTTCCCCGAAGACTTACCAGGAGTGCCACCTGACCGCGAGATCGAATTCCAGATTGACTTGATACCAGGTGCCCAACATGTTACTAAGGCACCGTATCGGTTGGCTCCGACTGAGATGAAAGAGTTGATGGAGTAATTGCAAAAGCTACTCGATAAGGGGTCATTAGGCCGAGTATCTCTCCCTGGGGTGCTCCGGTCTTATTTGTGAAGAAGAAAGATGGTAGCATGAGGATGTGTATCGACTACCGTGAGCTGAATAAGTTGACAGTAAAGAACCGATATCCATTACCGAGAGTTGATGATTTGTTTGATAAGCTTCAAGGTGCCAGTTGGTTTTCGAGGATAGATCTTCGATCGGGCTACCATCAGTTAAAGGTGAAAGAACAGGATATCCCTAAAATTGCTTTTCGCACGCGTTATGGTCACTATGAGTTTCTCGTTATGTCATTTGGTTTGACCAACGCACCAGCTGCTTTTATGGACTTGATGAATCGAGTGTGTCGGCCGATGTTGGATAAACCAGTGATTGTGTTTATCGATGATATCCTGATTTATTCAAAGAATGAGAATGAGCATGCCAGTCACATTCGAGAGGTGTTGGAGACATTAAGAAGGGAGAAGTTGTATGCCAAGTCTCCAAGTGCACGTTCTGGTTGCGCGAAGTCCAGTTCTTGGGTGACGTGGTGAATCCCGAGGGGATTATGCTCTAAGTTTGATTGATTAGGTGTGGATGATCACACTCTCCTGAGGGCCAACAGGACAGGAAGAGTGTATGCCTTATATCTTTCCAAGAAAATAGCTCTCAAAGGCCATCCTTGCCTATTTTCCAAAGCCTCTCCTCAGGAATCTAAACTGTGGCACAGAAGGCTGGGTCATGTTAATATCAAAAACATGAATCAGCTGATCCACAATAGTTTAGTGAGAGGTTTACCAATAAAGGAGTTCCACTATGATGAACCTGCACTGCTTGTTTAAAGGAAAACAGCACAAAGTCTCATTCCTCCTATTGAAGAACTAAGTCCACTGCCTGCTTGCAGTTACTGCACATGGATCTATTTGGTCCTGTGAGAGTGATGAGCATGGCAAAGAAGAAATACGTCTAGTAATTGTGGATGATTACTCTAGATTTGTATGGACTTTCTTTCTGCATTCAAAGGATGAGGTTGCTCAGAAGATTATAACTTTGTGTTGTATGTTGAGAAGCAGTATTCCCTATCAGTCAAGTGTATAAGGAGTGACAATAGAACTGAATTTAGAAACCATACACTTGATGATTTTTATCTTTCAAAGGGAATCAAAAGGCAGTTTAGCATCCCAAGAACTCTAGAACAAAATGGAGTAGTGGAGAGAAAGAACAGGACCCTAATTGAAGCTGCAAGGTCTATGTTGGCTGACTCTGGTTTGCCACTGACCTTTTGGGCTGAAGCTGTTAACACAGCTTGCTATGTGCAGATAGAGCCTTAGTAAATCAGAGGTTGATGAAGACTCCATATGAAGTTATACATCACTTGGCTCCTCTAATTTCATTTTTCAGAGCCTTTGGGTGTCCCTGTTTCATTCTCAACACAAAGGATCAACTTCACAAATTTGATCCTAAGGTGGATGCAGGGTATTTTGTTGGTTATTCATCTACTTGCAAGGCATATAGAGTCTTCAACTGCAGAACAAAGATAGTTGAAGAGACTCTGCATGTGAAGTTAATGAATCTCCAAAGGACAAGATTCCACAAAACCCTGTGGAGTTGTTTGATCTGGACATACTGCAATATGTTCCTTATCAACCTCCAGCTGTTGTAGATCATGTGGATAAATCATCTTCTGCAGCATGTCTTCCACCTGGTGGTATTGATGATGATGATAATATCAATACTCATCTATTCAAGTTTAGTGATCAACTGCCTGAGTCTGCTAAACTTGATGTTCCTGTAGCTTCAGCAGTTCCATCCATAACAAATGCTGTGAGATATCTGATTGTTCTACATCTTTTGATTTACCATCTATTTCTTGGTTTCAAGAGTCTGCATCACCATCTGCTGCTGCTGAAGGTTCTACAAACACTTGCATAGATCTCATTGTTTATCAAGAGCTGAAGAATCACCCAATGTCTCAAATCATTGGTGATATCAATGCTGGAGTTTCAAAAAGAAGTCAATTGTCTAACTTCTGCTTCTATGCTCTCTTCATCAGTCAGCTAGAGCCAAAGAACTATCATGTTGCTTTGAAAGACAATGAATGGGTTGAAGCCATGCAGCTTGAGCTACTTCAGTTCAAGAAACAACAAGTGTGGGAACTGGTTCCTCTACCCCCAGGTAAGTGTGCAATAGGCACTAAAGGGTGTTTAGGAATAAAACTGATGAAAACGGGCTTATTGTTAAGAACAAGGCTAGACTGGTTGTACAAGGTTTTTCAAAGAAGAAGGTATTGATTATGATGAAACAGTTGCCCCTATAGCCAGACTAGAGGTAATTAGATTGTTCTTAGCCTATGCTGCATTCCACAATCTTAAAGTTTTTCAAATGGATGTCAAAAGTGCATTTTTATATGGTAAAATAAAAGAAGAGGTTATGTGTGTCAACCACCAGGTTTTGAGGATAATAAACATTCTGATTGGGTGTAAAACTTGATAAGGCTCTTTATGGGTTGAAGCAAGCTCCTAGAGCCTAGGATGAAACACTTTCCAATTTTCTTCTTAAAAATAATTTCACTAGAGGCTCCATAGATAAAACTTTGTTTATTAAGAAGGTGATCAGCATAAGCTACTTGTACAAATTTATGTTGATGATATTATTTTTGCATCCTCTGATCCCCAGTTGTGTGATGATTTTACATGTTTAATGAAACAAGGTTTGAAATGAGTGCAATGGGAGAATTACAGTTCTTTCTAGGCTTGCAATCAAAGAAAGGCTGATGGAACTTTATTCATCCGTCAAAATATACAAAAGATCTTTTGAATAAGTTTGATTTACAAAATTGTAAGCCATGTTCTACTCCCATGTGCAACACCACACAACTGGATAAGGATCAGAAGGTAAAGTTGTTGATGAACACTTTACAGATGTATGATTGGGTCCTTGATGTACCTAACAGCTTCTAGACCAGATATCATGTTTGCAACTTGTGTTTGTGCTAGATTTCAGGCTGCTCCTAAAGAGTCTCATTTTTGCAGTCAAGAGGATCTTTAGATATTTGCAAGGTACACGATCTCTAGGTTTATGGTATTCCACTGGACACTCATGCAAATTAGTTGCTTTCTCTGATAGTGACTATGCAGGGTGTAAGTTAACCAGAAAGTCCACTTCTGGTGGATGTCAATTCCTGGGCAACTGTTTGATTTCTTGGCAGAGTAAGAAACAAACATCTGTTGCTATATCCACTGCTGAAGCAGAGTACATTGCAGCTGCAAGTTGTACTTCTCAGGTACTCTGGCTTCAGAACCAACTTTTGGATTATGGCATTACAGAGACTAAGACTCCATTATTAATGGATAGTGCTTCAGCTCTGTGCATTGTCAAAAATCCAGTCCAGCACTCTAGGACCAAACATATAGAGATCAGACATCATTTTATTAGGGGTTGTTTTGAAAAAGGTCTGATTGATCCAAAGTTTGTGCCTAGTGCTCATGAGCTTGCAGACATTTTTACTAAGCCTTTGGATAGTTCAACTTTCCAAACCTAGTGTTAAGGCTTGGTATGCTGCAGCTAGAATAAGTGATAACTACTGATGATCTCATTAAATAAGTACTGATGAAAATTAGTACCATATCACATATAGTATTGATTCTGTTAAAACAACTGATCAAGTTACACCTACTGATGTAGTTATAACTACTGATATCAGTAACAATAGATAAGTACTGATGTCCTATGAAACAACTGAAAATAGCAAAAAGACTGATGAGTAAGTGTTGAGGACAGTATGAAACAGCTGAAAAGCTAAGAATTGACGAAAACTATGATGAGAATTTTCTTTCAGTGTTTCTAAACTGCTGTTTCAACCTAAACTAGCTGATGACAAAACCATGTCCTCAGTAGTTTCACAACTACTGATGACTAACACCAAGTCCTCAGTTGTTTACAACAACTGATGACAAAACCATGTCTTCAGTAGTTTTACAACTACTGATGACTAAAACCAAGTTATCAGTTGTTTACAACACCTGAAGACAAAACCATGGTTTTCAGTAGTTTCATAACTACTGATGACTAAAACCAAGTCTTCAGTTGTTTTCAAACATCTAAAGCCAAAACCATGATTTTTAGTAGTTTTATCACTGTTGATGCCTAAAACCAAGACTTCAGTTGTTTCAACCTCTGAAAAGGTAATACCATGTCATCAGTCGTTTAAAACTACTGATGATTAACACCAAACCCTTTAGTTGTTTTATAACCCTTAACCTATAAATACCTGTCCTTGTAGTCAAACTTTCATTAGCCGTTTTCAAACCTTTCTCTCTCAACAATGGCGACCATGAAACTCAAACCCCGACATAACTGTGTTGCCTACCTTACTAAATCGGTTTTCAGAATGACACCGAGTCTCTCCAGTCGTTCGTCAACAACCGACAGGTGGTCATCACTTCGGCAATCCTTCGCCAAACCCTACAACTGGATGATGCCACTTTCCCCGCTGGGTATCCAAAAGGTAACACTGATCTATCCTTTGCCCACCATGGCTACCAGGGTAACCTCACGCCTCTATCATCCTGAAGAATCACTTCCATGATGCAGAACGCCTTATTTTTCATATGGTGAATGTATGCTTAGCTCCTAAGACTTCTTCTTGGGATCAAATGTCGACCAAGTGGCAGCAGGTATTATTCTCTATCCTTGAGAAACAAAACTAAAATTTTTCTGAAATAATTTTTCTTGAACTTAAGGATATGGCCTCAAAACTATTGCTAACCGATGGATATTATATCCTCGGTTCATTATGGCCATTATAGAGAACCAGATGAAAGCTGAGGGACTTGTTGGCCTTGGAGTCCCTGCCATGGTTGTATTGCCTGAGGTATACTCCAGGCACAACTCAGACTAATCACTCAAACAGGCTGCCAAGCTGCGAAAACCCACGCAGCTGGAACCCACAACCACCACCTCCAGATCCAAAGTCCCCACCAAACCCAAAACACAAAAACCCAAAAAGGCTACTCAGGGAGATGAGTCCCCTGAGGATTCCCTATACCATAAACACAGGAAAAACATACTGGTTTTAACCCCCCAGTTATGTCAAAGACTCAACCTGCCACAGCCGCAGGGTATCCTCTCAACAAGATCCTGTTGCACCCACAATTGGGGATCCACATTGCTGGAACCTATCTCAATTGAGAGGGTTACCATTGAAGCGCACCACTCACCCCGGGTGCAATCTGCTTCTACCTAATCTCCACATGCAAACGCCCCTCCAAGTCCTACACTTATTGTTGCACAAGTGCTGAGTCAGTTGCACTCCTCACCCCCTCCCCAGAAACCAATTACAACTGGGCATACCTCAACCATTGAGGGGGAGGACCAAAGTGCTTTTGATAACCCACAGCAAAGGGGTTACAATGTTCCATCTCCAAGTGTAGAAAAGAAGATTGGAACTTCTGGTAAGGCTGCCACTTCTCCTGCTTCAGCATATGATCAGGATGAAGTGGTAACATTCATAAGACCTCACCAGAGGCAACTGCTGATGAAGGACATAGTCCTGACGCAGGAAGTCCCCAGTACCAAGACCAAGGGGCACATGCTACTACTGATCTACACTCAGAGCATGTTCATCCTGATTCTATCAGGAGGTCAGGTGATTCAGTAAACACTGATGATGACCTGGGCTTCTTTTATGATGTTCTAGCCCAAAACACCATCCCAGAGGATGAGGTGAGCAGACTCAAAGAGCTGCTTGCCAAAATTCTCAGGATCAAAGACCATCTACCCCTCAAACCCCATAGATAGCACCTTCCTCTAAAGGTCTCCCATACACAGAGCCACTCCAAAACACTCAGCCACCTGCCTCTGCTTCTGGCACTATTTCTCAGGACCAGAACCCCCCTGAGCAAATAGCTGCTATCTTTCAAAATCCTTACCTCTCATCACACCAATTATCACTGATATAGTGATTAAAACCTTGATAAGAGGCTTCCCTCAGTTATAAAACCTTGATAGAGGATGTTGTGAGCAAAAGGCTTTCTGACAATCAAACCCTTGCAACCAATGCAACCAAAAAGGGGGAGATTCAGTCAGTGAAAGCAAAAAGAAAGAGGATTGCAGATAGGAAAGAGACTGAGAGAGAGAGAAGGAGAAGGAAGCTGACATGGAGAAAGTGACTAAAAGTACTAAAGACTTTCATGTCACATACAAGAAAAGGAAGAATGAAAAGGAGACTGACTTGGAGATAATGGTGAAGGAGGCTGATGCCAAACACAGCCGATCAATGGATAACATCATTGATCAGTTGTTTAGGCAAGGTCATGACACTGAAAAACTTGACTCAGAAATCAGAAGATTAGAGATTGAAGAAATCCAAGCTAGATGGGCAAGTTATGATGTGTTGGAAAGGGAAAGGCTGGAAATCATGATCAGGTTCATAGCTAAGTATCTTGGTAGATCATTGATTGAAATCAAGGCATGGTCCA
Organism: Flaveria trinervia; assembly: GCA_025506515.1. Taxonomy (NCBI): domain Eukaryota; kingdom Viridiplantae; phylum Streptophyta; class Magnoliopsida; order Asterales; family Asteraceae; genus Flaveria; species Flaveria trinervia. The sequence goes on along the minus strand of CM046456.1, from coordinate 62,835,748 downwards.
GGGATAGCATCTTGGCAATAACCACCAAGATCTGTTCGTCTGAAGTATATACCAAAGGATGGTTATTGAAGTCTTAAATGAAGCTGGTGCTGGGAGCAAGACTGAACTAGTCAAGCAATCTAAAGCCGCACTCACATCCAAAATGCTAGAACAGCCTGTCAAAATCCCACACAAAACACCAAACAAAAACCCACTAAAACAATCTTTTTACCCCAAAAATCACCACAACCACAACCCACTAAAAAAATTCCCTTACCCTCAAAACCAATAGCCGATGATGTACCCAGAAGAGGAAGAGAAGGGTACTGAGGCTAGAAGAAGATGAAGAAGATAATGATGAAGATGAAGATAGGCTGCCAATCTCAGCTGTTATACAGTTGCCTAAGGCCACAAGTCACCCTCCAACAGTTACTCCTGAGTCTCAAAGGCAAATTGTGAAAGTGAAGTTAGAAAAAGAAGAGCTTCACAAACAACATGATGAGGAACTGTTGAGAAGAGTCGACAAAGCATATGCTGCCACATCTTCAATCATCAATATGAAGAAGCATGCTCTCAGGTTATACACTCTCAAACATACCTTTCAGTATCAAAAGGAGAGAGTGAGGATTTGGCCTGATCCCAGGGTGTCTCATAGGATTCAAAAGAAAAACATTCCACAGAGATACATTGGCCAAGTAAAGAAGATTGTAGATGAAGTGATCTCACTGGTCTTTGTAGTATCACCATGGGAAATCCTAGATGACTTCAAGAAAGCCTATAAAGCTAAACTGACCCAAAAAAGATGCTGGAGAATAAAATGGTGAAAAAGGGGTTAGTGTATAGGAGGCTTGAGGAAGTTAGAAAGAATGAGCTCCAGTTGTTCTTAGAGGGTAATCACCCAGATGAATTTGCTTATAGAGTAATAACAATTGTGGAACTCAAAATGGGAAGCAGTTCAAATACCTATCTGAGTATTATGGCCAGAATCACTTTTTGAAGGAGGAGCAGAAGAGCTTACCATGGAGGAACAAGTAACCTTCCTGAGGCCTATACAAGGGAGTCATACAGCATCTAGTGGGAAGTAGATCTCATGGATGGGGTAACATCTCTATGTCCAGTTCCCCAAGACAGAGTTCCCATTCATCCTTTGTCAAACAGATCATTGAGACTTCTTCCAGGCCTGTGCTTACAAGGGTCACTTCTGAGCTGATCTAGAAGACAAAAAGACCAATCTTTCTACAATAATAAGTGGGACATCTTCAATAAGTTTAGAGGTTTTGGCTGCATTGGTTCAGGGGAGGGGAGTTGTTGGACCAAAAGAACCAATGAGCCTGATCAGAAAAACCTCTAAGTCCCACAGACATCACAACTGCTGAAGACTTGATCAGCTGTTTGACAAGTCTGAAGAGCAACAGCTGAACAACAAAGTACTAAAGACTTCGACAGCTGAAGACCAAAGTCTGAAGATCAACAGCTGAAGACTAAAGTACTGAAGATCAACAGCTGAAGTACAAAGACTGAAGACAACAGCTGAAGACATCAACTGATGACAACAGCTGAAGTTCAAGTACAAGTACTGAAGCCTTCAGAGTTTGTTACAATAGCTGAAGAAGCATTCTTCAGTTGTTGTGATGGTTTCCTTTCAGTAGTTTTCTTTTCTATTTCAGTACTTGTAAAACGACTGAAGAGCATGTTCTTCAGTCGTTGTAGTTCAGTAGTTTTCTTTTCAGTAGTTGTAGTGATAGTTAACACTAAGTATTTTTGTAAGAAGATGTCAGCTGTTTTGACATCTTCAGTAGTTGTGTTAACTATCAGTAGTTTGAATAATTCTGTTAGATGTCACTATCAAGTGACATCAGCAGACTTCACCTCTCCTATATAAGAGATGTTGACCTAATTGTACGTGTGACATTCTGTTACCATGAAAGCGCATATTGAATGAAATATCTTTTGCAAAATTCTCTCTCTCTATAACCGTTTACTCTTATATTGAATATCAATTGTGTTCTTGTGAATTGTCTAATTCATTGTTTGATTTCCGCTGCAATACTCTCTAATCAATCAAACTTAAATCACTGACCCTAACATGCTGGATCCGGCAATGTGGAGGCGGTGATGCAATGGAAGTCTCCAAAGACGCCATCCGAGATTCGTAGTTTCTTGGGTTTGGCGGGCTATTACAAAAGGTTTATTCAAGACTTCTCTAAGATTGCTTCCCCACTAACCAAGTTGACTCGAAAAGATGTGAAGTTTGTATGGGGTCAGGCCCCAGAGAAGGTGTTCGAGGAGTTAAAGGCGAGATTGACTCAAACTCATGTTTTGTCATTGCCGATGGAAGGGAAGATTTGGTGGTTTATTCAGATGCTTCCTACTCGGGGTTGGGATGTGTGTTGATGCAGAGAGGAAATGTTATAGCCTATGCATCCTGACAGTTGAAGGTCCATGAGGTTAATTATCCTATTCATGACTTAGAGCTAGCAGCCGTGGTCTTTGCATTAAAGATTTGGAGGCACTACCTATACGGGACGAAGTGCACCATATTCACTGACCACAAGAGCTTGAAGTACTTCATCGAACAAAAGGACTTAAACATGAGGCAAAGGAGATGGTTGAAGATCATAAAGGATTATGATTGCGAGATTCATTACCATCTGGGCAAAGCCAATGTGGTGGCGGATGCCCTAACCGAAAGGACAGACCCGCCGATTCGGGTAAAGTCTTATCAGTGGTCATGACCTCCGAGGTGATGAAACAAGTCAAGGAGTTTCAAGTGAGGCATTGAAAGAAGATCATCTTAACTCTGAAAAATGAGAGGTCGGTTATGGAATCGGGTGAAAACACACTCGGTGTTAGCACCCGATTCGGACGAATGAGGATTCCACGTTTTTGGGATCTACGTGGAAAGATTATGGATGAACCTCATAAAACTCGATACTCTATTCATCCCGGTGCCACGAAGATGTATCAAGATATGAAGAAAGATTATCGGTGGCCGAGTATGAAGCGCGACTTAGTGGAGTACGTGAGTAAGTGCCTTACTTGTTTACAAGTGAAGGCGGAGCACCAAAAGCCGTATGTGAAGATCCAACCTTTGATTATACCGGAGTGGAAATGGGAACATATCACCATGGATTTTATTACAAAGTTGTCGCGTACTGGGCGAGGTTATGATGTCATATGGGTGATAGTTGACTGTTTGACGAAGAGTGCTCACTTCCTACCGATTCGCGATACGTGTTAATCTGAGAGGTTAGCGGATCTATTCATTAAAGACATGAAACTCGTCATGGTTTTCCGGTGTCTATTGTTTCTCGGTTTACATCTAAATTCTGGAAAATTCCATGATGCAATGGGGACGAGATACACATTAGCACGACTTATCATCCTCAGACGGATGGCAGTCAGAAAGAACGATTCAGATGCTGGAAGATATGCTTCGGGCGTGTGTCATCGATTTTGGAGGAAGTTGGGATGACACTTACCGTTAGCTGAGTTCTCATATAACAATAGTTATCATGCCGCATTGGATCCCTTATGAGATGCTATACGGTAGGAGATGCCGAACACCCGTGTGTTGGGGTGATATTGGTCAGAAAGAGTTAGGGGAGCATCGGTGGTCGAGGCTACGACGACAAGTAGAAAGGATAAAAGCCTCATGAAGGCAGCAAGGATAGACAAAAGTCGTTGTAAGGCCCGTTCCCGGGACGCTTACAGCTGGGTTCTCATCGCACATAAAACGTATAATTGCATTTGTATTTCATAAATCGCAGCGGAAAACTAAAACAATCTTTCATTTCCATGTAAATGCTTTTGCAATAATACAACATTCATTACAAAATAACTTGTTCGCATTACAATGCAAAAACATTAATCAAAAGAATGCCATCTCAAAAGAGCTGAGTAGCTTCACGGTGTGCCATCCTCAGCAAACATACCTGCCAACTGGAAAACATAAAAAGTCAGCGTTGCTGAGTGAGTTCTAGTTTTATTACAAAACATACTTTACTTTCATATAAAACCATTCGTTACTTTTACATGATCACACATCGTACGTACACATAGATAATATCATTATTATCTTCTTCATTCATTCATTCGTTCTTTATGACTTTACTTGCGCAACGGACATCATCCGTACCAATACCATGTGCTACACCCCGGTTAGTCGTAGCTACCGGGCCGAAGTCAATAAATGAACAGCTAAACGTATGCCACGGTACTAGGAGTAACCATCAGTCTTAGCTACTGGGCCGAAGTCAATAAATGAACAGCTAAACGTATACCACAGTACTAGGGGTGAGCGGTAGAGGTTCTACATTAAGGGTCAATCACAAAGAAGGACCCGTTATCCGATGCGTGCAAGACGTTTCATTCGTTCATTAATGCATGCATTCATCATCATGTTCCTCTTTCATTATCTTTCACTTTACGTTACATAATACTTCATTTATTCCTCATAATAAGTAAAGCCATAGGAAAGATATTATACATCATAATAAGGAACATTAACATGCATTCACATCACATCATACAGGGCAACATCATACATACATAACGTGCATAAACTTGCAACATCATCATATCATACCCAACATGCTTTCTAAGGCCTCAAGCGTCTTACATGCTCTTATGGGGACCTTTACGTCAAACTTACATCTGCACTTTCCCTCGAAAGTCAGAAGTCAATCTATACCTTCCTCGGGTACAACAGCCCTATTCGGGCGTATGGACACCCTTCAGTCGCATGGCCTCCATGCGACTGAACATCATGCGATTGAACTCAAGCGGATGAATTTAGGCGAATAAACATCCCCTCGTGCGAATGGACAATGCGGATGGACCTCATGCGAATGGGTTAATACGGAAGAGCACTTATGCGACTGGACCTTCAGTCATGCGAATGGACCTTCAATCGTGCGAATGGACCCCAATCGCACCCTAATCGGCCGTATGGCCTCCATTCGGCCTCCAGTCGGTCACCTAGCCCTAACTGATGCAGAATGCAGGTCATCCCGACTGCAGCCGAGGGTTTACGGCCTCCAAACTCATCTAAACCCATTTTAAGCCTAAATCGACCATCCTAAACCTAGGAATGCATACCATAACACCATACAAGCACAACACGCCCGGAAACATACACGAAACGCATCACACACACACACCAAATGGGTCAAACACATACACATACAAAAACGGTTTTTATGCTTTCCAGCCCCAAAATCATTTGAAAACAAGTAAAAGTGGGGTTCTAGAACTCACACAAATGAGCACAACGTTAAGGGCTTCGATTTGGTTTGCTTCACGACGATTTTGGCGACCCGAACCAACCCGAACCGGCACTTTTCCTTTTTTCTCTTCTTTCTCTCTTCTCCCTTTTTGGCTGATTTGTGAGTGTGGGGGAGAGGGTAAGGGCTGCCCTCTCCCTTATGTACTCCCCTCACCCGACTTTCTTTCGTTGGCGAGTTTGGTCCCTCGACTTTGGACTTTATTTTCTTTTCTTTCCTCACCGGCTTCAAAATAATAAATATTCGGGTGTTACAAGTCCACCCCCCTTAAATAGGTTTCGTCCCCGAAACCTGTTATTCGTCGAACAAACGTGGATAATGCTGTCTCATTTCTTCCTCAGTCTCCCACGTTGACTCGGATCCCTTCCTGTGCTTCCACTGTACACGCACAAGAGGAACCACTTTATTTCGCAGCCTCTTTTCTTTACGATCGATGATTGCCACTGGTTGCTCCACATAATTGAGCCTTTCATCTATTTCAATGTCCTCCAGTGGAACATCATGTCTTCATCAGCTATACACTTTCTCAGATGAGATACACGAATGTCGGGTGAATCCCACTTAACTCATCTGGCAACTCCAATCTATAGGCCACCTCCCCTACTCGAGCAATGATTGGAAAGGGCCTATATATCTTGGGCTCAACTTGCCCGCTTTCTGAATCTGATAATACCCTTCCAAGGTGAGACCTTCAACATAACCGGTCACCCACCTGGAACTCAATTGGCCTACGTCGCCTATCGGCATACGACTTCTGTCTATCTTTGGCTGCCTTCATGAAGGCTTTAATCTTTTCAAGCTTCTCTGTCGTAGCCTCGATTACCTTGACGCTCCCTAATTCCTTCTGACCAATATCACCCCAACAAACGGGTGTTCTGCATCTCCTACCGTATAGCATCTCATATGGTGGCATACCAATGCTGGCATGATAGCTGTTGTTGTATGAGAATTCGGCTAACGGTAAGTGGTCATCCCAACTTCCACCAAAATCGATCACACATGCCCGGAGCATGTCTTCCAGTGTCTGAATGGTTCTTTCTGACTGACCATCGGTTTGGGGATGATAAGCCGTGCTAATATGTAACCTCGTCCCCATAGTCGTGGAATTTCTTCCAAAATTTAGATGTAAACGAGTGTCACGATCAGACACAATAGACACCGGCACACCATGACGAGTTACAATTTCCTTGATGAATAGATCGGCCAACCTCTCAGATGAATACGTCTCGCGGATCGGTAGAAAGTGAGCACTCTTCGTCACACGATCAACTATCACCCATATGGCATCGTACGCTTTCGGAGTACGTGGCAGCTTCGTAATGAAGTCCATGGTGATGTGCCCCCACTTCCATTCCGGTATATCCAGAGGTTAGATCTTCCATATGGCTTTTGATGCTCTGCCTTCACCTGTAAGCAAGTAAGGCACTTACTCACATACTCCATCACGTCACGCTTCACACCCGACCACCAATAATCTTTCTTCATGTCATGGTACATTTTCGTGGCACCAGGATGAATGGAGTATCGAGTCTTGTGACCTTCATCCATTATCTTCACCCGTAGATCCCCAAACGAGGAATCCACACACGATCGAATCGAGTTCTAACACCGAGTGTGTTTTCACCCAATTCCCAACCAGACCTCTCATTCTTTCCGAGTTAAGATGATCTTCTTTCAATGCCTCATCTTGAAACTCCTTGACTTGCTTCATCACATCAGAGGTCATGATTATTGATAAGCTTTCACCCGAATCGGTTTGGGCCTTTCCTTTCGGCTAAGGGCATCCGCCACCACATTAGCCTTGCCTGGATGGTAATGGATCTCGCAATCATAATCCTTTATAAGCTCCAACCATCGCCTCTGCCTCATGTTCAGGTCTTTTTGCTCGAAGAAGTACTTCAGACTCTTGTGGTCAGTGAATATGGTGCACTTCGTCCCGTAGAGATAGTGCCTCCAAATATTTAACGCAAAGACCACGGCTGCTAGCTCCAAGTCATGAGTAGGATAATTGACCTCATGAACTTTAACTGTCGAGATGCATAGGCTATAACCTTTCATCTCTGCATTAACACAACCCCAACCCTGAGTAGGAAGCATCAGAATAAACCACCAGATTTTCGCTTCCATCGGGTAATGACAGAACAGGAGCTTGAGTCAGTCTTGCCTTCAGCTCCTCGAACGCCTTCTCTTGAGCTTGACCCCATACAAACTTCACATCCTTTCGGGTCAACTTAGTTAGTGGAGAAGCAATCTTAGAGAAGTCTTGGATGAATCTTCTATAGTAGCCCGCCAAACCCAAGAAGCTACGGATCTCGGTGGCGTCCTTGGTGACTTCCATTGCATAACCGCCTCCACTTTCGCCGGGTCCACCATTATCCCGTCAGATTCACCACATGACCCAAAAACTGAACTTCGCGCAACCAAAACACGCACTTGGAGAATTTAGCATACAATTTCTCCCTTCTCAACGTCTCTAGAACCTCTCGAATGTGACCGGCATGCTCAATCTCGCTCTTCGATAAATCAGGATATCATCAATAAACACAATCACTGATTTATCCAACATAGGCCGACACACACGGTTCATCAGATCCATAAAACAGCTGGCGCGTTGGTCAAACCAAAGGACATGACAAGAAACTCGTAATGACCATAGCGCGTGCGGAAAGCTGTTTTAGGGATATCTTGTTCCTTCACCTTCAACTGATGATAGCCAGACCGAAGATCTATTCTTGAAAACCAACTGGCGCCCTGAAGCTGATCGAACAAATCATCTATCCTCGGTAAGGGGTAGCGGTTCTTCACCGTCAATTTATTCAGTTCACGATAGTCAATGCACATCCTCATACTACCATCCTTCTTCTTTACAAACAGGACCGGAGCACCCCAAGGAGAGATACTCGGTCTAATGAACCCCTTATCAAGCAACTCTTGCAACTATTCCATCAACTCTTTCATCTTCGTCAGAGCTAACCGATATGGTGCCTTGGCAATGGGTTGGGCACCCGGTATTAGATCAATCTGAAATTCAATTTCTCTGTCAGGTGGTACCCCTGGTAAATCTTCTGGGAATACGTCTGGAAAGTCACACACAACCGGTACATCAGACAGTTGTGGTGTTAGTGCATCTACATCCTTTACATAAGCCAAGTAGGCGCTACATCCACGCCTCATACAATTTCCCGCTACCGCCATTGAGATCACCTTCGGGATCGTCGTGACTCGATCACCATAAACCGTTACCAAACTTTCGTCAGGCGCTGTCAACCGAATCATCTTCTTGTGACACACAATGTTCGCCTCGAAGTCCACCAACCAATCCATCCCAAGAACCAAATCGAACCCACCCAAGGTCATCACAAACGGTCTAACAGGAAACTTATGACCCTCAAGTTCCACCTCACAATTCTCTATCATCTCAGAAATCCTGGTAGACTTACCTATAGCAGTTTCTACCTCAAAGGGCGCATCAACACGTCTACTACTAACAGGCAGCTTAGCACAGAAAGCAGCAGAAATAAAACTCCTACTAGCACCAGAATCAAATAGCACAGAAGCTAAAGTTCGGTTCACTAGAAACGTACCGGACATGACATCAGGGTCTGTCCTAGCTTCCTCCTGTGTCATGGGAATGCTGGCGCTCGCCCTCGGTCCTTCACTTCCCGTCTTCCTCACCCCTGAACCCTCAGTCCTCGGCTTCTTACAATCTCTGCTCATATGACCAGTTTCCCCACAGTTAAAACATTTGCCCGACACGCAATCCTTCGCCATATGCCCTGTCTTCCCACACTTGAAGCACACGTTCAAACCCAGCCTACATTCTCCCGCATGCTCCTTTCCACACTTACCACACCTCCTTGATCCCACTCCCGATGTGGCCACACGGCGGTCATCCACCCGTGCCTTTTTGTTACCCGTCGAGGCATCACCCCGACCAAACCTCCTCCCATTCCAGTTCCGATCACCACCACCCTTCTTACTCGCTTCAGTCACCACCACCTCCGCTCGTCATACACCTCCCTGCCAAATCAACCGCCGACCTAAACGTGCTTGGTCGGGCGGCGATCATATCGGCGAACATCCACCGGTAAACCCTGAATATACCTCTTGATTTTCCGAGACAGAGGCGTCACCTGATCAGGCACGAGTCGTGCCATTTCATTAAACTTGGTGGTATACTACTGGTGTGTCATGGTTCCAGCCTCCAACTGCAGAAACTCCCTTTCCAACTTATCCATTTCCCTGTGAGGACAGAACTCCTCCATCACCATCTTCTTCAACACAGGCCATTCATTCTCCCGATTGCCCGATTACCCTCTGCTTGGACAATGTTGTCCCACCAACATAGTGGAGTCCACAAATGAATGAGTGGCAAACTTCACTTCTGATCTCCCGACACTCGCTGATGTCGAGAACGGCCTCCATCTCTCTCACCCATCGGTGAGCAGCGGTAACATTGCCATTACCGTCAAAAGTAGGGGGATTGCATCTCATAAATGCCCCGTAGTTACATCCTCGCACTGCCTCTGGCACAGGCTCTTCTTCTTCCTCTTCATCATCAGACAGGACCGTTTCAGGCTCTGGGTGTTCCCGTTCTCCAGAGGATCTGTTTCTTTCTTTTCTTTCCCCTTCTCGTACAGCCTTAATAACTTCAGTCACCACAGACGGTAAGATTGTCTGCATGACCTGATGGACTTCTTCTACAACAGCCTCCTTTACTGAGGCTCTCAGATTGGCGCTTTCGTCGCCACCCTCCGGATGGGGGTCTCTGGTCTTCATGAACCACCCTCTCAACTCTGGGTCTCCCTCTCTTGGGTCGCGGTTCAGCACCGTGACCTCCACCCCTAGAAGCTTTCGAAGATCTACCTCCGGCCATCACATGCACACTGAAAGATTCCAACACCAACACGGTCATTCAAGGGAACAGCTCAATTTATGTCAAGTATAGTAAGTCCCTAATTACAGTGGCCAGTTGTGATTAGCCACTTACTTTACTCTTCATGCCCAAGTATACCTGTCCTGACTACATCAGTATTTAAATCTACATACAACACATAACCACATACCATGCGCACATAAAACCGGTTAACTTTACGAAAATACCTGATGGCACGCAGCTACTCAGATTGGCATCCCATTCCCTTTCCGTCCCATTCTCAGTTTAAGATTAGGTTTATTTTGAAAATTTACCCATTTCACTTAAACTTTGGCTCTGATACCAACTTGTAAGGCCCCGTTCCAGGGACGCTTACAGCTGGGTTCTCATCGCACATAAAACGTATAATTGCATTTGTATTTCATAAATCGCAGCGGAAAACTAAAACAATCTTTCATTTCCATGTAAATGCTTTTGCAAATTAATACAACATTCATTACAAAATAACTTGTTCGCATTACAATGCAAAAACATTAATCAAAAGAATGCCATCCCAAAAGAGCTGAGTAGCTTCACGGTGTGCCATCCTCAGCAAACATTACCTGCCAACTGGAAAACATATAAAGAGTCAGCGTTGCTGAGTGAGTTCTAGTTTTATTACAAAACATACTTTACTTTCATATAAAACCATTCGTTACTTTTACATGATCACACATCGTACGTACACATAGATATATCATTATTATCTTCTTCATTCATTCATTCGTTCATTCGTTCTTATGACTTTACTTGCGCATCGGACATCATCCGTACCAATACCATGTGCTACACCCCGATTAGTCGTAGCTACCGGGCCGAAGTCAATAAATGAACAGCTAAACGTATGCCACGGTACTAGGAGTAACCATCAGTCTTAGCTACTGGGCCAAAGTCAATAAATGAACACTAAACGTATACCACAGTAAGGGGTGAGCGTAGACGTTCTACATTAAGGGTCAATCACAAAGAAGTTTCATTTGTTCATTAATGCATGCATTCATCATCATGTTCCTCTTTCATTATCTTTCACTTTACATTACATAATACTTCATTTATTCCTCATAATAAGTAAAGCCATAGGAAAGATATTATACATCATACTAAGGAACATTAACATGCATTCACATCACACATCATACAGGGCAACATCATACATACATAACGTGCATAAACTTGCCACATCATCATCATCATCATACCCAACATGCTTTCTAAGGCCTCAAGCGTCGTCTTACATGCTCTTATGGGGACCTTTACGTCAAAACTTACATCTGCACTTTCCCTCGAAAGTCAGAAGTCAATCTATACCTTCCTCGGTACAACAGCCCTATTCGGCGTATGGACACCCTTCAGTCGCATGGCCTCCATGCGACTGAACATCATGCGATTGAACTCAAGCGGATGAACATTAGGCGAATAAACATCCCCTCGTGCGAATGGACAATGCGGATGGACCTCATGCGAATGGGGTTAATGCGGAAGAGCACTTATGCGACTGGACCTTCAGTCATGCGAATGGACCTTCAATCGTGCGAATGGACCCCAATCGCACCCTAATCGGCCGTATGGCCTCCATTCGGCCTCCAGTCGGTTGCCTAGCCCTAACTGATGCAGAATGCAGGTCATCCCGACTGCAGCCGAGGGTTTTCGGCCTCCAAACTCATCTAAACCCATTTTAAGCCTAAATCAACCATCCTAAACCTTAGGAATGCATACCATAACACCATACAAGCACACACACGCCCGGAAACATACACGAAACGCATCACACACATCACACCCAAATGGGTCAAACACATACACATACAAAAATGGGTTTTTATGCTTTCCAGCCCCAAAATCGTTTGAAAACAAGTAAAAGTGGGGTTCTAGAACTCACACAAACGAGCACAACGTTAAGGGCTTCGATTTGGCTTGCTTCACGACGATTTTGGCGACCCGAACCAACCCGAACTGGCACTTTTCCTCTTTTTCTCTTCTTTCTCTCTTCTCCCCTTTCTTTGGCTGATTTGTGAGTGTGGGGGAGAGGGTAAGGGCTGCCCTCTCTCTTATATACTTCCCCTCACCCGACTTTCTTTCGTTGGTGAGTTTGGTCCCTCGACTTTTGGACTTTATTTTCTTTTCTTTCCTCACCGGCTTCAAAATAATAAATATTCGGGTGTTACAGTCGTATGCTGATAAACGACACAGACCGATTGAGTTCTAGGTGGGTGATAGAGTTATGTTGAAAGTCTCATCTTGGAAGGGTATCATTTGGTTCATAAAGCGGGGCAAGTTCAACCCGAGATATATAGGTCATTTCCGAATCATTGCTCGAGTAGGAGAGGTGGCCTATAGATTAGAGTACCAGATGAGTTAAGTGAAATTCACCTGACATTCTATGTATCACATCTAAGAAAGTGTTAGCAGATGAGATATGATTGTACCACTGGAAGATATCGAGGTAGATGAACGGCTCAATTATGTGGAGCAACCAGTGGCGATCATTGATCATAAAGAGAAGAGGTTAAGGAATAAAGTGGTTCCTCTTGTGCGTGTACAGTGGAAGCACAGAAAGGGATCAGAGTCTATGTGGGGGACTGAGGAAGAGATGAGACAGCATTACCCACGATTGTTTGAGGAATAACAGGTTTCGGGGACGAAACCTATATAAGGGGGAGGACTTGTAACACCCAGTTATTTTAACCAAAAAAAGAAGAAAAAGAAAGAAAAAATACAAAATTTATTTATTTTTGTAGAAAAGTAGCATGGCCGCCATGCCATGCTACTTTTCACCTTTTGAAGATCGGATTTTAGAGAGAGAAAGAAACAGAGAGAAAGCTTTCAGGGTTTTGAAGAAGAAGAAGTGCAGAATTGCGAATTCAAGGTAAGAATTCATAGTTTTTTAGTGTTCTTAACCGTTATATCCTCGGTTTTGTGCTTATGTATGTTTATATGTGTTCAGGTATGTTTTTTATGGGTTTCTAGGTGGTTAAACTTAACTTGCAAACGGATTTTGAAGAAGTCATAACCAAAGGCAACTAAGGTGAGTTCTAGAACCCCTTTTTACATGTTTTTAACTGATTTTGGGGCTGAAAATACATGTATGAACTTTTTATAAAAGTTGGGTTTTATATATGTATATGTGTATGTGTGTATATTGAGGGTGGAGTACGATTTTGGGCTATGTTTATGTTTGATGATGTTATGTATATGTTTCTATGGCTTAGAATATACGATTTAAGCTTAGAATAAGTTTGAGAATGATTGGGAACCGAATTATGATGTTTACATGTGAAATAGGCTGCTCATGCGCCCAAATAGGGTTCATGCGCCTAGTATGTAAAACTGCCTAAGTGTTTCGATGTGCCCGAAACCTCATCCGCCCATATAGTGGTCATGTGCCTAGAAATAGGCAAAATTTGACTAAATTTTCATGCACCCAGTAGCTCATGCACCTAGGCACTCATGCGCCTGCATAGTGCTCATGTGCCTAGAATTGCCCAGAATAGACTAAGTGTTGCTCGTGCGCCCCAATAGTGCTGATGCGCCTAAAAATGGCCCATGCGCCGAAGTGTTCCTCATGCGCCTGAGAGGTCATGCGCCTGCATAGTGCTCATGCGCTGCATAGTGCTCATGCGCCTGCATAGTATTCATGCGCCTAAAGACTTAGAATATTTCTGACTTTTTGGGAAAAAAAGTGAAATATAGGCTTTGACTTGGGATGTTCTCGGGGGCATAGTAAGTTGACTTTTTGAAGTCAATAGTGATGTGATGGGCATAGTATGATGATGTATGTTTGATGCTTATGCAAGATGGTATGTTGCATGTATATTATGCATTTATGATGGTGCCTTGTATGGTGATGTGTTGTATGTTGATGGTTATGTGCCTGTTATATATGTTTATCTTTCTCGTGGCTTTGCGTGTTATAGTTATGAAATAAATGATAAAGTATTATGTAATGTAAAGTGAAAGATAATGAAAAGAGAGGAACATAAAGATAGAATGCAGGCATTAATGAAAGAGAAAGTAACGAAAGGCTTGCAAGCAAAATGTACGGAGGTGCACAGCTCTAAAATGTCGTAAACTCAACTGTGTATGGTTTAGCTAACCCTTAAGGATACACGTAAGGGTCCATTCTTTGTGACTGACAGTGATAGAGTACATGGTTTATAGTGATTACTCACCCCAGTGCTGGTGCCAGGCTATGTGTGTTATGGAAGTCATTTATGATCTTCGGCCTAGTACCCGCTTTGTGCATACATTTGGGGTGTAGTATACAGTAGGGATCTTTGTCGCTTACCTCGGTGCTGGTGCCAGGCTATGTGCGTTATGGAAGTCATTTATGATCTTCGGCCCAGTACCCCATTTGTTTGGGGCATAGCTGATGACACTGATCCGGAAAGAGATACAGAGATAAAGAAAGAATGTGATGAACAGTAAAGAAGATGATAATGTTATTATCTATGTGTACGTATGATATGTGATCATGTACGACGGTATAGTATGATTTGCAGGAAAGTAAAGAACGGTTTTAACGAAAGTAAAGTATGTTTTATTTTAAAACTAGAACTCACTCAGCAATGCTGACTTTTATGTGTTTCCAGTTGGCAGGTAAAGGTTGTTGAGGATGGCACGGGGCGGCTACTTGGCTCTTTTTGGATGGCATCCATTTTTATAGTGCTTTTGTGATGTAATGCAACAAGTATTTTGTAATTTGATAACAATGTATTGTTTTGCAAAAGCTATTATTATGAAATGGAAAAGTTATTTTAATGTTTCCGCTGCAATGTTTTCTTTAAGTTAATGAAAATATATGTATTATCTGCGATGACTGACGAGCTGTAAGCGTCCCGGGAACAGGGCTTTACATAACCGGGTGTTACAAGTCCAGCCCCCTTATATAGGTTTCGTCCCCGAAACCTGTTATTCTTCAAACAATCATGGGTAATGTTGTCTCATCTCTTCTTCTGACTCCCACGTAGACTCAGATCCCTTCCCGTGCTTCCACTGTACATGTAAGGCCCCATTCCCGGGACGCTCACAGCTGGTCAATCAATGCATATAAAAAATATTTTTACGTTTAACTTAATTAAATACTGCAGTGGAAACATTCAAAAATGACATTTCATTTCATTATAAACTCTTTTGCAAAATAATACATCGTTATCACATTACAAAATACTTGTTGCATTACATCACAAAAGCATTATAAAAATGGATGCTATCCAAAAAAGAGTCAAGTAGCCGCCCTGTGCCATCCTTAGCACCTTTACCTGCCAACTGAAACACATAAAAGTCAGCGTTGTTGAGTGAGTTCTAGTTTTAAAATAAAACATACTTTATCTTTCATTAAAACCATTCTTTACTTTTGTATGTGGTCATACATCATATGTACACATAGATAATATCATTATTATCTTCATTATTCGTTCGTTCATTTCGTACATTCGTCATTAAATCTTTACTTTCATTCGGACCAATGCCATGTGCTTCACCCCACCATCATGCATAAAGCCAATATTGGGCCTGAGGTCTTTCAAAGATCCCGAACATTATGCACAAAGCTGACTCCAGTACCTAGGGTAAGCGGCAAGGGTCCCATACATATGGTTAATCATAAGGATTGAACCCTAGTGTGAACCTTCTGTGGTAATTAACCCGCACACCGTTGAGCTAACACCCTTCATTGGGTGTGAACCTCCTAACATATGCTTAATCACACGGATCAAGCCCCCAGTGTGCATCCTTCTAGTGTAGCTAACTCGCACACAGTTGAGCTAACACCCTTCATTGGGTGTGACCCTCCTTACATATGCTTGCAAGCCTTTCATACTTTCATTCGTTAATTAATGCATGCATTCTTTCATTACGTTCCTCTTTTTATTATCTTCCACTTTATGTTACATAATAATTTTCATTACATTCATTAACATTCAACGTAAAGCCATGGGAAAATAATCACACATAACAGGATCATAAACATAAACATACAACATCGCCATACAAGGCACCACCATACATGCATAACATACATCACACATACCATCATGCATAACATCATACATAACATGATCATCATCACCTTATATCATTCATGCCCATCACATCATCTTTGACCTTAAAAAGTCAACTTACATAGCCCTCGAGAACAACCCAAGTCAAAGCCTACTTTAACATTTTTCCCCAAAAAGTCGGAAATATTCTAAGTCCTTAGGCGCATGAGCAATATGCAGCGCATGAGCAATATGCAGGCGCATGAGCACTATGTAGGCACATGAGGAACACTTGGGCGCATAGGCCACTTTCAGGTGTATCAGCACTATTGGGGGGCACGAGCAACACTTAGTCTATCTTGGGCAATTTTAGGCGCATGAGCACTATGCAGGCGCATGAGTACTTGGGTGCATGAGCTATTCTATGCGCATGAACACATAGTCATATTTTGCCTATGTCTAGGCGCATGACTACTATATGGGCGCATGAGGTCTCGGGCGCATGGGAACACTTAGGCAGTTTTCCATACTATGCGCATGAACCCTATTTGGGCGCATGAGTAGCCTATTTAACACTTAAACATCATAATTCAGTCCCCAATCATTCTCAAACTTATTCTAAGCTTAAATCATGTATTGTAAGCCTTAGAAACATATACCTAGCATCATCAAACATAAACATAGCCCAAAATCAAACCCCACCCGCAACACACACACATACATACATACGGGTACAATACCCACTTTTAAAAAAAACGTATATACATGCATTTCCAGCCCTAAAATCAATTAAAAACATGTAAAAGAGGGGTTCTAGAACTCCCTTTAGCAGCCTCTTTGGGTAAGACTTCCTTCAAACCTGTTTGCTACAAGTTCACACCTAAAAACCCACTAAAAACACATACCCGAACACACATAAGCATACAACTGAGGATATAACCGGTTAAGAACACTCAAAAACCATGAATTCTTACCTTGAATTCGCACTTCTACACTTGTTCTTCTTCAAAAACCCAAAAGCTTTCTCTCTGCTTCTTTCTCTCTCTAAAATCCAATCTTCAAAAGGTGAAAAGTAGCATGGCATGGGCGGCCATGCTACTTTTATAGAAAAATAAATAAATTTTGTACCTTTTTACACTATTAGTCCCTCTACTTGGGCTTTATATCTTTTCTTTCTTTTTCTTCTTTCTTTGGTTAAAATAATCGGGTGTTTTAGTACACGCACAAGAGGAACCACTTTATTCCTTAACCTCTTCTCTTTACGATCAATGATCGCCACTGGTTGCTCCACATAATTGAGCCGTTCATCTACCTCGATATCCTCCAGTGGTACAATCATATCCTCGTCTGCTAAACACTTTCTCAGATAAGATACATGGAATGTCGGGTGAATTTCACTTAACTCATCTGGTAACTCCAATCTATAGGCCACCTCTCCTACTCGAGCAATGATTCGGAAAGGCCCTATGTATCTTGGGCTCAAATTGCCCCGCTTTCTGAACCAAATGATACCTTTCCAAGGTGAGACTTTCAACATAACTCTATCACCCACCAGGAACTCAATCAGTCTGCGTCGTTTATCAACATACGACTTTTGTCTATCTTTGGTTGCCTTCATGAAGGCCTTGATCCTTTCCAGTTTCTCAGTCGTAGCCTCGACGCTCCCTAACTCTTTATGACCAATATCACCCCAACAAATGGATGTTCTACATCTCCTGCCGTATAGCATCTCATAAGGAGACATACCAATGCTGGCATGGTAACTATTGTTATATGAGAACTCAGCTAAAGGTAAGTGGTCATCCCAACTTCCTCCAAAATCAATGATGCATGCCCGAAGCATATGTTCCAGCGTCTGAATGGTCCTTTCCGACTGACCATCCATCTGAGGATGATAAGCCGTGCTAATATGTAACATCGTCCCCATTGCGTCGTGGAATTTCTTCCAAAATTTAGATGTAAACCGGGTATCACGATCAGACACAATAATCACTGGCACACCATGACGAGTTATAATCTCTTTAATGAACAGTTCCGCCAACCTCTCAGATGAATAAGTCTCACGTATCGGTAGGAATTGAGCATTCTTCGTTAAACGGTCAACTATCACCCATATGGTATCATAACCTCGCGCAGTACGCGGCAGCTTTGTAATAAAATCCATGGTGATGTGTTCCCACTTCCACTCCGGTATATCTAAAGGTTGGATCTTCCCATGCGGCTTTTGGTGCTTGGCCTTCACTTGTAAACAAGTAAGGCACTTACTCACATACTCTGTAACATCACGCTTCATACCTAGCCACCAATAATCTTTCTTTATGTCTTGATACATCTTCGTAGCATCGGGATGAATAGAGTACCAAGTCTTATGAGCTTCATCCATAATCTTCATACGTAGATCCCCATAACGAGGATCCACATCCGCCCAAATCGGGTTCTAACGCCGAGTGTGTTTTCACCCAATTCCGCAACCAGACCTCTCATTCTTTCAGAGTTAAGATGATCTTCTTTCAATGCCTCATCTTGAAACTCTTTGACTTGCTTTATCACATCATAGGTCATGATTAACTGGTAAGCTTTCACCCGAATCAGCTTAGGTCTTTCCCTTCGGCTGAGGGCATCCGCCACCACGTTGGCTTTGCCCAGATGGTAATGGATCTCGCAATCACAATCCTTTATGAGCTCCAACCATCTCCTTTGCCTCATGTTCAAATCTTTCTGCTCAAAGAAGTACTTCAAGGTCTTGTGGTCGATAAATATGGTGCACTTCGTCTCGTATAGGTAGTGCCTCCATATCTTTAGCGTGAAGACCACATCTGCTAGCTCCAAGTCATGAGTAGGATAATTGACCTCATGAACTTTCAACTGTCGGGATGCATAGGCTATAACCTTTGCTCTCTACATCAACACACATCCAACCCCGAGTAGGAAGCATCTTAATAAAACACCAAATTTTCACTTCCATCGTGCAACGAAAAAACAGGAGCTTGAGTCAATCTCACATTTAACTTCTCGAACGCCTTCTCTTGGGCCCGACCCCATACAAACTTCACATCTTTTCGAGTCAACTTGGTTTCGAGTGCATGAGCTATCCTGGGCGCATGAACACTTAGTTAAATTTTGCCTATTTCCAGGTGCATGACCACTATATGGGCGCATGAGGTTTTGGGTGTATGAAGACACTTGGGCAGATTTCCATACTAGGCGCATGAACCATATTTGGGCGCATGAGCAGCCCATTTCACACTTAAATATCATAATTCAGTCCCCAGTCATGCTCAAACTTATTCTAAGCTTAAATCATGCATTCTCAACCTTAGAAACATATTCATAACATCATCAAGCATAAACATAGCCCAAGTTCACACCCCACCCGAATCACACACATACACATACACATACGGGTACAATACCCACATTTATAAAAACGTTCATACATGCATTCCAACCCCAAAATCAGTTAAAAACATGTAAAAGAAGGGTTCTAGAACTTACCTTAGCAACCTCTTCGGGTAAGATTTTCTTCAAACCCGTTTGCTACAAGTTCACACCTAGAAACCCAAAAATCACACACCATCGAACACATAATACATATAAGCATGCACCCAAGGATAAAGCCAGTTAAAAACATCATAACATACGAATTCTTACCTTGAATTCGAACCTTTCCTTCTTGTTCTTCAAAGACCCGAATGCTTTCTGCCTTTTTCTCCTTCTCTCTCTAAAAATCCAAATAAAATGGATGTTGTGAGAAGGGAGTGGGCGGCCATGCCCACTTTACACAATTTACACCAACTTTTTGTCCTTTTAGACACTTTTTATCCTTCAACTTGGGTAAAATACTTTTTTATTCTTTTTCTTTACTTATTCTTCTTTCTTTGTCTTTTATAAATAACTGAGTGTTACATGTATCCTTGATTTTATTAACCAAACTAGTTAGTAATTCTAAATACGATTAATTAAAACCAAATTTAAATGATAATTTATTCAAATAAATCATTTGAATTGAACTTTATTATTTCAAAAAATAATAAAAATATTGGACTATATTATTTCCCATATAATTTAACATCATTTTCATTTCGTGTTAGTATTATTTAACTACTGAAGCATCATATATATATATACACATATATACATATATACGTATATACATGTATATATATATATGTATATATACGTATATATATAGATATATATACGTATATATATATGTATGTTATATATAGATACGTATAAATATATATACGTATGTATATACGTATATATATACGTATATATACGTATATATATATACACACGTATATATGTACATATATATACGTATATATACATATATATACGTATACATACGTATATATATACGTATGTATACGTATATATAGGTATATATATACGTATATATGTACATATATATACGTATGTATATATATACGTATACGTATGTATATACATACGTATACGTATATATATATACATACGTATATATATACGTATATATATACCTATATATATATACACGTATATATACACGTATATATATATGTATGTATACATATATATATATATATATATATATGTATATACATATATATGTATATATATATATGTGTGTATATATATATGTATGTATATATGTATATATACATATATATATGTATATATATATATTATAAATATATATATACATACATATATATATATGTGTGTATATATATATATATGTATATGTATACATATATATATGTATATACATATATATAGTATATATATATATATGTATGTATACATATATATATGTATATATGTATATATAAGTATATATATAAGTATACACATATATATATATGTATATATATATGTATGTATATATGTATATATATACATATATTTATGTGTGTATATATATGTATATATATATATACATACATACATATATACATACATACATATATATATACATACATATATATACATACATACATACATACATATATATGTACATATATATATATATATATAGGGATATATATATAGGGGAGGGTTCAAATGAGAACCACTTTTTTTTGTGAGAACTCTAGGAACCAATCTCAGTCATTTATTTTTTATCACATGCCATTTCCCTCTTTTTTTTAAATGTTCGTAACTTTTTTCACGACATCATTTTTTCAAAAAAATCACCATAAAATTCAGTATTATTTATGTTTCCAAAACCTACCATATTGATATACTTTTCTAAAAAAAATCTTACATCCGTTGTTTACATATGTGTAAACCTAGTTATACACATGTGTAGTACTGGATTTACACATGTGTAAATCCGATATTACACATGTGTAAAACGAATTTCGTTAAAAAAACGGGAATTTTTTTTATTTTTTATAAATTTTTTTATATTTTTTTATGAAAGAGGGAAAGTTGGGGAACATTTTGTGTTTTTATTATTTTTATTTTTATGTTATTTTTTGATTTATAAATTTTTAAATATGTTTTTGTTAATTACAATTTTGTCATTGAGAACTAGTGATTGAGATTGGTTTCTAGAGTTCTTACAAAAAAAACTAGTTCTCATTTAATCCCTCCCATGTATATATATATATGTATTATAGGGTTAAGATCAATTACAGAACCACTTTTTATTTTCAAAACCTCAGAGTCATTGATTTACATAAACATAAATTAAATCTGATGATCTTTGAGTTGTTTTACATATGTGTATATCTGTCATGAACAATAAATTATGTAAAATAACTAAATATCACTAGCTTTAACTTACATTTATGTAAATTAATGATTCGTAATTTACACTTATGTAAATCAATGTGTCTTTTGGTTCTGAAAAAAAATGGTATATATATATATATATGATTATTAGTCGTGGTGTAACATTTTGGATCATATCTTAGTGTCAATGTTGTTAGATAGCGTTACTCGGCATAAATATCCAACATATTTTATTTTGTGTACTATATGTTATAATTAGTGGTGTGTAGTAAATCGGTTATGTTTAGATCAACAACAAAGAATGGTTTAACCTTATTTATAAATGCAAATTATGCAAAATAAGATAATTAATAATTTATACATAGAAATATGAAAATATAAGTATTTGACCATTAAATGTATAAATTTTAGGTGTTTGTTTTAAATAAATATTTATTTTAACAACATTTTATATATCAAATAAATGCCGGAGAAACAAAACAAAAATATTGACAATTACAACTAGTTATAACAAACAAGCATCTTACAAACTAGATAATAGAATCACACCATCCAGACTAGCATATTCTAAACTCCTTGATCTGTATTTTATTCACAAGAACAACTAGGTACATGATCTCTTAAAACATCATATTATTTCTCTGTTGTTATAAGAACCATAATGTAAAGTAGATAAAGGCCATGTTGTTATAAGAACCATAATGTAGAGTAGATAAAGGCCACAGGGAATTTTCAAGTTGGTATTCCAACAACTAATTGAAAAATGCAATATACAATCTACGTTAGATAGATCACAATCACACCATGATGAAAACTTTGATTAAAAATGTGATCTGAGCCTTTAGCCATAGAGGAGTACAAAGGATAACTAAGTGACATGTTTTTAACGCCTCTACAACTCTACTTTGTAAGTTAACTACAGTTGAAATTTTGTATTGATACAGTCTTCAAATAAAACATAACACTCTCATAGGGTCATAGGGACCTACTTAGGGGGTGTTTGATATCAGCTGACCCGGCTGACCGGCTAACTCGGTCAGCGGGTCAGCCGGTCAGCCTGTTTGATACGCGATTTATTTCAGCTGACTGGGTCCAAGATGGTTGACCCAGACCTGAAAATTAAAAATGCTGACCCGGCTGACCACCCACGGCGACCACCTGCGCGACCGCGACCAGCCACGACGACAACCTGCGCGACCATCCACGGCGACCGCGACCACCTTTGCGCGACCGCAACCACGAGATTCAATATTGGAAGCGATTGCGGTACCTACTGGAAGTTCCTACGAGATTCAATATTGGAGAAATATTGGAGAAATCAGGGCTGTGGTGGTGAGATTCGATATCGGAAGCGATTGCGGTGGTGGTGGTGGAAAGTGATCGTTTGAATAGGGTGGAGATTGAAGATGAGGGTGAGGGTTTGAGAAGGCGGATGAGCGATTGCGGTGGTGTCGAGGAATTGCAGAGAGATTTGGGGGTTGAAGATGAAGAAGTCAGCAAGCAGAGGACGTATGGAGAGATGATGAGAAGGAGATCCCCAATTCCAGAGGCATATTCTTAAAACTCAAATACTCAAATATTATAGTTTATTCAAAACGATCAAAATCTGAATCTTTTATATATATATATATATATATATATATATATATATATATATATATATATATATATATATATATTTATCATTTCACACTCAACTAGCAGAGAATTTAACAGAAGTGTACACAGTGGTTATTTTTCTCATTCAGTAGAATCAGTCAGATACTAAATCAAACAGTCAAGTTTCAGTCAGATGCAGACTCAATCAGAACCTCTTACTGGGTCAGCTTCTGATTCAGTCAGATCTTACTCAGTCAGCACAATCAAACAGCCTCTTAATCTATACAAATTTCGCCAAGTTCGAGTTCACAACTATCCTTTAAGAAACTAAACATGCATTCTTCTAATGTTTCCAAACGAAAAGTCCAGGAAACATGATTTTTTATGTGAGATTTCCAAAGCAAGTGTCTTTCAAGAATTTCGTATTATTACCTCTTGTTACCTGTAGTATCAATGATGTTGATACTGTATTCCTTGAGGTCTTTATATATTTTGTTGATGTTGATGGTGCACAGTGCTCTCAAGAATCAATTCATTTGCCAAAAGAGTAGTCTATTGATTTTTAGTCTTGTGAACTGCCCTATGCATTTGTTCCATATATAAAATCGTTTCTCGTTTCTATGTTTGTTTTTGTTTCAAGTGTTGTACTGATAGACCTAAGGATGCACAAACCTAACCCACCAAGATTTTATGTTTAAGAACATAATTTCACTACCCAATTGATATTACTATAATAGTTTTGATCACTTTTGATGGTTGTCTTAAACATGGAAGAGCAATCAATACAATGAAGGACTAGCAAAACTAATTTAGTCAAAATAAAAGGCCACCTATAGAGTTATTTTGAGTTAATTACATAAATAATCCCTATGGTTTATTCAAAATAATAGGTTTAGATACTAAAAGAATTCTATAACAGTTTGAGGTATGTGTAATAAATTTTGTAACAAATTAAGGTATTATGACTAAAAGACGTTAGTTTTTTTTGTCATATGTTCCCTCAACAAGCTATCAAAGTCCCTTGTACTCTGACACAGACGACAAAGAATGCAGTTTTGAGATTTAAATAAAACGACTAAAATACTCTTTGAGATACTAATTGGTAATTCTATATATAATTCTTATCCGAGGACTATTACTGTAATTACATATAACTTTTTAAAAAAACCAACCTCCTTTTCTTGTAGGCGACCATCACCATCATCTACCCACAATCACTACCATCTATCCCTATCAACCAACATCACCACCAACTTGATAACCCATTCCTTCCCATTTAATCATTAACCTTCCTACCCACCAACCACCACCTAACCCTTGTGCCCACCAGCCACCACTAAACACCCATGAACACCACACTCACCATCATTTACCCACCATCATAGCATCACCATTACAGTATCACCATCACTACATTATCGCATCATCATCATCACCGCATCATCACTACCATCGCAACATTACCACCATCATCATCATCCACACCTCCACCATCACACCATCATCAACACCTAACCAAATCGCCATTCCCTTTCCTTTGTTAACACTAAAATTTTTGTAAACCGTAATATTAGGGTAATATAGTGGAGGTGATGCAACTAGGTTCAGATCTTAATTAGGTTGTTTGGTGGTACATGGTAGCTAAATAGCGGTGATTGTGAGAAGAGGTATTTGGTGATGATGGCTGGTGGTAGGTGGTCGGTTGGACTTTAGGGTTTTACAAGAGAAATTGAATAGGGATTTGGTGATGATGCTTAGTGGTAATGATAATGAGGGTATTGGAGATAGATGTGGTGGCGTGAGGGTACTAGATGCAATGGTGACCAGCGGTGATGACCGATGGTGGTGACTAGCGATGATGGTCAGTAGTATTATTATAACTAAATTACACAATTAGTTCCTCTATTTTATACTCTTATATGTGAAAAGACTATTATGCCCTTGTATTTACCAAAAAATCTAATGTTTGTTAGTATTAATACACAAACTTATTTCAAAATTAAAACTAAGTATTCAAACCTGTACTTTTATTTCTTAGTACTCCAACCTATTATTTTCGATAAACCACGAGAGTCATCCATATAATTAACTCTTTTTTTCTGTAGCACTTATATAGTTTGATTTTAAATTTATTAATAACATAACATGACAACCTCATATATGCACCGACATGAGTAAATACTTATTTGTTTTGGTTACATACATACATCTATACTATATTAATATACATATGGAAGTAAAAAAAGTAATGTTATAAAAGTTTAACAATTTTAGTAATCACAACTTTTTTTAAAATATATTGTACAATTTAGTAAAACTAGTTGTGTGATTAATCTTAATAATAAATGATAGTTAACCTTTTAGATTAAATAATTATAATAGTAATAACAACCGTCATGATTTCTAAAGGTCATAACTTTTTATACATTTTTTTCAAAAATTCATACCGTTAAAACGATTATTTTAGTCTATTTATTTAATTTGAGTATGTTAATGTTATAATTTATTTATTTTTAATTTGAAATAAATTAACATAAGGCTATAACTTTTTCATACACCAATATCTTTTAAAAATATTACATCATAAAAACGATAACTATTTTAGTTTGAGTATGGTATTTCTATATTTTTTTAATTTAAAAAAATGATGTGTGATGTGATTATGCATTTTACCGATGTCCGTGTTAGCATACTGTGTTTCTAACCTCGTCATGATGGCAACCTTCAAGTGTGTGTAATAAACAACAATTCCTAGAATTTTCTGGGATAGATTTACCGCAAATCGCACCATACATCATTTGAACTCTAACCTTTTGGTTATGAAATACACTACTTTTTTTGTTTCTTTTGAATCACATGGAGCACAATATTTAACTAGTAGCCTGTCCAAAGTGTGTTATTTAGTTGAAGAATAAAATAGTGAATTTATATGAACTTAATATTTTTATAAAAGTTTATCAATGCCAAGGACCAAAGTGTGTTATTTGGGAGTTGAAAGAATAGAAGAAACCATCTATGTAATCCTTAAAATTGAAAACTAATACCCTAGTGTAATCTTACCATACGAATCACTTGTATAGGTATCTTTTATATCTTTTTTATCCACACCTAGTGATCCAAGCTAGAAATACACAAAAACCTGGTTCATGAACCAAAACCAAAGTGGTAACTAGAAACTAGTTTAGAACACATTATAAACCAGATATTCAAAAACGGTTTATAAACCAGTTTGAAATCGTACCGAACCACCAAAAACCGACTAAAGCTATTCAAAACTGGTCAACAAACCGAACCAAACCAGATTGAAACATATCGGTTTTCCCTCGTTTACATTGAACCGAACCAGTTCGTATGCTCAAACCGTGGCGTCCATGCCCCCTCTAACCCAAGTCACAAACTCTCAACCATACATGGGCTCACAATGGCTCACATATTTGGGCTCTTTTACGTGTTCTTACAGCCCAATCCAATGATCATTGGCTCTGCAACTTCGCTCATTGATCCCAGAAGTCGAAGATCCGACGACGATGTTCAATTGTTCATCACCGATTTAATAATCTCAAATCAAATTCGATTGATTCAAAGAGAATTGTGAATCAAATTCAACTATCAGCAGCCAAATTCTCGTTGAAGATCGATTGTTTATAATCACATATTCAATTTAAGTTTAGAGGTGAAATCAGATTTCGAGGAGTCGATCCAAGTGTTAATAGATAGTAAAAGTCGCTGCAGATGATGAAAATGGAGAGTATAATAAGCAGGATACGGAATTTTGATGCGTATCCGAAAGTCAATGAGGATTTCTACAGCAGAACGTTCTCCGGTGGTGTCATCACCCTCATATCTTCCATCTTCATGCTTCTGCTGTTCTTCTCTGAGCTCAGTGAGTTTTCTTTCTGTTTATGAGATTTTGTTTATTGATATTCTGTTTGGCTTTGATTTGTGTCTGTTTTTTGTATACATGTGATTGATTTCATGGGATGAAGTTAGGTTTTTGAAGTTTACGGTTGATTATTATAGATTGTATTGTTAGATTGGAAAAAGAGAGATTGCATTTGGAGTTTTCGAGCGGGTTAATTCAAATTTGGTGTGTGGTTTGGACTCTAGGAGAACAAAATTGTCAACATCATTGAACTTTTTGACATGTACTGCAAAACTGAATGATGATTTTACATTTCAAAAAATCCATTGTGTTTTCACTTGTAATTATTAGGTTGAACTTTAGAAATTAAGAGGGAGATTGCTTATTCTCGTAGCAAACTTAAAGATTGAGAATTTGAGATCAAGTTCAACTAGTTCTAAACTTAGCAAAATGATAATCTGAAAAGAGCTCAAATATGCCCATGAAGAACATAAAATGCTTTGACCAACATTATCGTTCGTATTGCCTCTGTCCATCAATGAATGCTTTTATAATTTATGTAATCACTTATGAACAGTTTTACTACACCTGTAGACCTTTGAACCAGATTATTTATAAGGTACAAACTTCTTTCACATAGTAATGCTAAATTCATGGTATACAATTATCATTGGAAGTTAAGTTATGCTTGCTAGTTGAATTGTCTTCTTTTTATGTAATCCACCTTGTGTTTGTGAATAATTTAATTGTAATGTATTCTGCTACTAAACAAGTACCAACACACGTTTCACATCCATTTTATTATGTGTGTTTTGGTGCAGGATTATATCTTTATTCTGTAACTGAAACAAAGCTAACAGTAGATACCTCAAGAGGAGAACGTCTACGAATTCATGTAGTATTTTTTTTTTCATTTTTAACCTAAGTTATAAGTTATGGTTATATGGTATTTCAACTTCTAGAATCAGTTCACTTTTTATATTATATTAATTATGACACCCTCTTTTTCTTTTTAAAACTGCAGTTTGATATCATTTTTCCAGCACTTCCATGTACATTACTTAGTGTTGATGCTATGGATATCAGTGGAGAGGAACATCTTGACATTGTGCGTCTTCAGGGAGATTATTAACATATTATTTCTTGGCTAGTTACTTTAAACCATAGTATTGAACCTACAAACATAATAGTTTTAATGCTCACTGAAACGTTAGGGGAAAACTGTAGAAGAATAATCTTGAATGTGTTATGCATTACAGCATTAGTGATCAAGCTTTTTACCATTGGGCAATCCTACTGTTCTTACTCATAGTGACTTTAATTATGTCCATATGTGCAGAACATGACATTATTAAGAAGAGAATTGATGCTAATGGTAATGGCATAGAATCAAGACAAGATGGTATCGGAGCTCCCAAGGTTATTGACAAATTTTATTATAACACATCAATTGTTTAGGATCTTTAACTTTTTGGTATAAAATATCATAGAAAATTGATAAATATTGTACCATTCAAATTGACTAAAGAAAAATATCTAATCTTTTGTTTATTGGTTTGTGCAAAACATCCATTCTCTTATTCTATGGTAAACCAGCAGTTTTTTTAAAAGCCTTATTTTTCTTATCACCCTGTCTTTTTTTATTGATTGAAAACAACAGATTGAGAGGCCTTTGCAAAGACATGGTGGCAGGCTTGAACACAATGAGACATATTGTGGTTCATGTTTTGGTGCACAAGCGGTAGGCTTCCTAGCTCTTTTCTGGCTTTGATGGTGTAATTTGCAAATTATTCCGCATTATCCCTGATTTTTGCAGTCAGATGAGGAATGTTGCAACTCCTGTGAGGATGTTCGTGAAGCATATAGGAGGAAAGGCTGGGCACTGTCAGATCCAGACTTAATTGATCAGGTAATCTGTCTCTCTCTCTCTCTCTCTCTCTCTCTCTCTCTCTCACTCACACGCCATCTCATACACGTGTGCCAGTATGTCATCCTGTGGTTTTCTATTCTTTTTATGTAGAATCATGGTTTCTGTTTTTTTATTTAGTCTTTTATTCTCCAGCATTCCTTAAATAAGTTATGATAGATGTAGAGTTTAAACTTCAAAATTGTGCAATTGGATGATTCCTTCTATTTCATGCCATATGGTTCATCTTGGAGTGATACATTCAAAAGGGAAAACTTTAAAATGCTAATTCTTCTTAATTAGCATGCTTGTTTTATCTTCCTAATGATTTGATTATGAGATCTCGTTTAATGGTACTAACCTAAAAGTTTATTGTGCATTGGAATAGCAATTTAGTTTTAGAGAATTAATGAGTTATTCACTAAGATCATGACGAGTGTCATACTCATAGTTATATTATCCAAAGCTTGGTTTTATTGGAAATTGAAAATTTAGAAGAGAGAGAGAGAGAGAGAGAGAGAGAGAGAGAGATTTATTACGGAGAGAGAGGGAGGGAGGGAGAGGGAGAGTTTGAGTGTGCCCACTGGTTTGAGTCTAGTTGTATATAAAGCTTTTTGATTGTATGTGATGCTTAGCTTCTTAGCTTGTAAATAAAGCTTCTTTGATTATGCATAGGAAGAAGTAATACCTCCCCAGCTTTTTAGTTGTACATAGAGTGTCTTTATATTATTAAAGCATGTGTATCGTTTATTATTAATTTTTGGGTGCTTAAGGATTAAACAGGATGTAAATGTTATCTTGAATCATTTAATAAGTTAATAAATTTAGGATGCCTAATGCATGAAGCTAGCTTCTTTGCCTTGGCTTCCAAGACCCTAAACGCCTAGGAAACCTTGGCCCTTTTTTAAATAAAGCCCAGGAGGATAATTAGGCATATATTTAGGAGGATTGTGGTGCAACATTTCAAAATTCGTAGTTTGGATGAACATTATATCCTACTTCTAATCTTTATATAACTTACAAAGATGCGTACTCTGGACAACTTGATGTTAGTTTGTAGAAACTGAAGAAAACTGCAAGACTGCAAGTTGATAATAACAGAGTCAAACGGCAATTAAAGCTGCTATTTCTAACTAACTCTCAAAACTCAATAGAAGAAATATGAAAAGTTTAAATTAAATGTATCACCTCATAGTGTCTTTTTTATACTCTTGGTAATAAGTTTTTTTATTCAATTATTAGGTTGAGATAAATAGGGTGGTCCATGGAACAACGATAAGGTTGCGCCATGGGTTCGTATCGTGGAAATAGCCTCTTGTAAAAATGCAAGGTAAGGATGCTTACACCAGACTTAAAAGTTGGTGCTACTCCCCACCAGACCCCATGCATGTGGGAGCTTCATGCACTGGGTTTGCCTATTAGTTTGAGATGAACTTAGATCAGGATAAAAGAGGAATTAGTAACAATTAGGCTTGGTATTTAATATTATTGATCATTAATACATGACATTTTTTTCTCCTGATTTTACAATATCTTTTTTTCCGACTATTAGAACCTTGACTTTAAAAAGAGTAATAAGTGTTATATGATATTAACTGAATAGCCTTTTTGCTTCCTTTTTACTGTCAGTGCAAAAGAGAAGGGTTTTTACAAAGGATTAAAGATGAAGAAGGTGAAGGCTGTAATATATATGGATTCTTGGATGTTAATAAAGTGGCTGGAAATTTCCATTTTGCCCCAGGAAAGAGCTTTCAACAATCAAATGTGCATATCCATGATCTTGAAACTTTTCATAGAGACAGTTTTAATGTAAGATATAATCATGGCATATTCATATTTTTATGGTATTATTTTATATTTATGACTGTCTTTATGGGTACAAAATATCTTGTAATAATAAATGACTCCTTTTTAGCACAGATAAGTCACAAGATTAATAGGTTGGCTTATGGAGACTATTTTCCTGGTGTGGTGAATCCCCTTGATGGGTATTTTTTTTCTCATTTTCTTATTCATAGTTATTAATTTAACTTCTATATCTCTTCTTAGTACCACCTCACTTATGTTGACTTGTAGTGTGCAATGGACACAAAAATCACCAAGTGGGATGTATGAATATTTTCTCAAGGTAAGTGCTCGAGGCATGATACTTTGCTTTTATTTACTTACTGTCCATGTATTGTACAGCTTTGGTTATAGTATGTTGTCTCTCTATTTCTGCTTAAGTACTTCAACATTACTTCCTTAAATGTTACTCAAACTTTGCTTCAAATGATAATATTAGATTATGAATAAAACACTTTTTGCAACTAGATGCTCTTTTCTCATTTAGTGGATTACAATGTGAATTTAATGCTGTCTTGTGATTAAAAGGAATCAAAACACAATGTTGATGTGGATATAGATCTACCCTTTGCTACCTTTTGTTTGCTTTATTCTTCCAAATCCAATATTATATCACTTATTTTCTAAATAACCTTAATCTACTATATTATTGGTATCAAAATAGCTTTACTTTTAACTTTTAAAATAATTATTTTGTTTTAACACAGTTGAAACAACAGCCTTCTGTTTTTCAAGTTAAAAGACTTGAAAAACCAGATCTACAACTTTTTCAATATAGTTGCAACTTTACTGTTTCTTCACAGTTAGAATTATAACTCTATTTATGTTAATGGTGTTTACGGTTTAGTCTAATCTTGAATACTCTGTCAAGTAGTGTCGTGTTTGATTAAAATATGAAAGAAAGTTGTTAAGGCAATTACCACCTTATTCTAAATGTGGTTTGAGAGCTAATTAGAATTTTTTCGTAGCAGCCCATGCACATTAGCATATTAACACATTAGTACATTACAAGTAACAAATTCACCAAACCATATATCGTGTTCAACTTTCGGTGAAATCCATCTCCATCAGAAACATGATTCATGACTGCTTTGACTAAGCATAAAACTAAACTTCACAAGCTCTGTATCCCAAATTGCAATTCTACTGCAACAAGGCATACATCTCATGATTAACCAACATTTGTGTGCTTGGGAAATTTTCCCATTTCACATTTAGATCATGTTGTCTGCCATCTCTTTTCCTTTCCATACTTTATCGTTGAGTATACAAATCTGTTCTGCCATCTCTAAGTTTTTGAATAGAAAGGACTTTACAACATCTTTGTAAAATGAAGGGTTACAGAAAAGACAGTTGAACTCAGTAGTGGCTGCATCTACGCGTTTGCTTCCTCACCTTCTTTGTTGGACAACCTTAACAACCTTTTCACTTGTATCCATGATAGCTTCACTATTTGCCAGGGATATTAGAGGACAGTTATTCATAATGATAGCAGTAAAGCCAGAAGTCATGAGTAGGTTTGAGATATAGATACATATATGCAACCAAGAGTTATTACCGTCTCTATGTCGCAACCTCACCCATTTCCATCTCTTTAATCGTCCTTGACGGTGCTCATCTTCTAATTTACATTTCTTATCAAAAAGCTGTTGCGGATCAGGTTAATTAAGATTTAGGATACAGATCACAGAAGAGCTAGTGAGTCATGTGATAAGATGGCTTTCAGTAAAAATTGAATATGATTGATGATCTGGTGAAATCTGTGGCATATAATTTACTAAAATGCATGACTTTCTAACACGATTTTCCAATTTTGGATATATAGATTGTTTTGTACTTTGCTTAGGCTATCATAAATGCTAAAATCATGGCGCTCAAGGGGCCACTTTTGTAAGTTATCGTTATTATTCCTTGGAATAACAGAAGTGTATCCTTTGTCAGGTTGTACCGACGGTTTACACTAATGTTAAGGGACACAACATTCAATCAAACCAGGTTTTCTTCATTTCTTCAAAATTATACAAAACTGTGACATGGTAGTTGCTTCATTTATTAACACATGGTTCATTTGCTTCTATCCTATTTAGTTTTCAGTAACCGAACACTTTAAGGTGCAGCAGTTGGTCGTCTTAAGACTCTTCCTGGAGTCTTTTTCTTTTATGAACTTTCACCTATCAAGGTTTGCTCTCTTCCACATAATAAAAATCTTTATTTTTGTTAAAAAAAAATTCTAATTTTTAATATATTTTTGCAGGTTACTTTCACAGAGGAGCATGTTTCATTTCTGCACTTCCTGACTAATGTTTGTGCTATTATTGGAGGTAAAATTTCATTTTCTCTCTTTTCTTGCATGATTCTAATCCTTGTACTCACATTGTTGGTTAAACAATCAGTGTGATCATATAATCTAAGTTTATATGCATTAACGGGATGGAAAAAGAGTCCAGCTAGATGAGAAAACCCAAACATTGGGGCTAGGTATTCGGATATGAGATTATTTTAAAAGATTTGTTGTTTGGGACAGGTATGGTATTTGGTGATACCGGCCTGAACACCCGAACCTGTTTACCCACATCAAAACATAATATGTTAATATTATCTTTTTAAAAAATATTTGAAGTTAGAAACTTGAAATTTGGAATTACAAGATTGTTAGAAGTATAGGTGAGTTTAAGATCAGGTTTTTTGGCAATGAGCATCCTATCAAATAATTTTAACTGAAATCATAAAACAAGTACAGTTGATGCCTGTGAAAGCAATGGTATTAGGACAGTACCCGACGAGGCGATGACTACAGTACGGTTTTATAATATGGTATGAGACTAAGATTACCAAAAATTTTGTAGTCGTTTATATAATGCTACAGCCAATACTCGTGAAACCAAAACCTCTGTCATACTCGGGCCGTTGTCATCCCTACACAAAAGTGTCATGCATCCCTCTCCATGGCACGTTGAAGATTGTTGATCACGTATAGACGTACGCAAATATATAAACGTACCCCTATTCGTTAAACATCTAGAAATCGATGAAGTAGAACCCTGGTACAAGTAGACATAATTATTATCAGTAATTCTACCTCGAGTAGCCATTCTTCATTTTCTAGTCTTATAATAAATTTAACCAGCATTTCATGAAAATTGCAGGTGTTTTCACAGTTTCTGGGATACTAGATTCATTTGTGTATCATGGTCAAAGAGCTATCAGGAAAAAGATGGAGATTGGAAAGCTAAACTGATGATTATTGTTTATAAATATTATCAAGAAATGAAATATCTGTTAAAATTAATATATTTCACCCGATTTAGTTTTATACATGCTTATTTTGAAGCCAATAAACTCGTGTTGTGGAATATGCCGTAACTATATGCATCGTATGAAATCATTACGAAGATATTATCTCAAGAAAATATGAAGTAATCTAATTACTTTGGCTTGAAGATTTATCATAACAGTCACTTCGTCTTCAGATTATCTTAACGTTAATGAGTTCAAAATTTATAATATGACCCTACCCATGCGACAACTATAAGGTATGAAAATACAAATAATATATAGTTTTAGTTTAAAATACCGATGGCGATGGGGATACCAAGTTACTTTCATTGAGGACTGATAATAACGTCATAGGCTAGTTTCTTACGATGGTGTTCGTACTTGTATTATTAGGGAAATCCCTTTGTACGTTGTAAGAAATGATTTGAGATTATCATTGTTTCTTCATTAAAATTTTGTATTTTAGTTGTTATTAATCATCAGTAAAATAATAAACTATAGGTATTAAAGAATTATAAATAACAAATAATGAAGATAAAATTATAAAAATATATTTTAAAATATTTTATAATTAAAATCTTATAATCTAATAAATGTTAATAAATTATTAGGATTAAAATTATTAATTTTGAAATGGGGAGAGAATGCAAGAAATGATATAAGAATTCATATAAAGAAAAATACGATTTTAATAAATGTTTAAAATCATTTTAATCAAAATATGTATATGGGTGTTGGAGGGAAACCAATCTCAGAATGCGTGTCCCCATAGGATTTTATTCTATATTTAATAAACCAAGATTTTTAGGTTGCGACTCCTCTCACTTGCATTTGTTGGATTGTATTCTAAAAAATATATTTTGTTTATTTAAAAAAGATTAAAGAGGAAAGAGAAAAAATTAGATAGCACTGATGTGAAAAAAAAGATGTGAGGAAGTTATACGACTCTTCTCACCCTTAGAAGAAAGAAAATATTTATGGTATATGACTATGTTATTAACTAAGAACATTTTCTATACAATTTTGAGATAAAACGTTCATTACAAGATATCTATGTTAGCAAACAAACAAACATATTCAGTAAAATTTCACTTATAGTAAATTATGATGGTGTTTAGGGAGGATATAAAGACAAACATTTTCTGTATTTTCTAGTATAAATATAATACACCTATTAGGACCCCGTGCTATATATTACTGTCATATCTCTTAATTTTAGTTATTTACACACTAATCACGCGTCCATAATAAACGGTAAAAGTCATCTCCTTTTGCCTTTGAAATATTTGTTTCGTTAGTATTAAAGTTGATTAGATATGTGTGCCCTACCACAACAACTTTGCTTTAACTTCAATCTAACGTCCATTAACTTGATAATAACTATAACCTTTTCCTTAAAACGTGCAATTTGATTAAGCTTTTTCTCTTTTAGTTTCTTTAGTTATTTAGCCAAACATAATCACCTCATTTGGCAAAGTTATAATATCGAATATAATCATTGTTTGTTAAGACACAATAACGTACACATCTATGTTTCTTTCTAAAAGTAATTGATGCGGTATAATAAAACAAGTTGGTGAAACTATGACCTATTATTCTAAAAGTATACGTTTGTAAAAGTTTATCTGATCATAAACAAATGATCAATAATAGGATTAATAACTCTACCGTAGAAAAATACTGCTAAAATAAATAAAACATAAGAATAAAAGTGAATGGGTCCTTTTGTTTAACATGTTCTTTTAAGACAGGTCTTGTGTCTCTTTTCTAAAAACACGTTTGTGTCTTCCCATAAATAATATCTATACAATATATGGAGCAGTTATTTGTAGTGTGTGGATGGAGCTGTATTTTTTAAAATTTTTACATGAAATACATATGTTTGAAAATTCTTAGTGTTTTTTAAACTTTCGAATTTTAATTAAATATATAGACACATATAGTAGTAGTATTGAGGTTAGAAAAAAATGAAGATATAATTTTCGTAAAAGAATATTTAAAAAACGGTCAAAGTCTACATTGAAGAGCATTAAATATTTTCCGACACTTGGTAGGGTTGATTTTGTAGTGGTGTTGCATGACTTTGATAATATAACTAATTATTTGTCATCTTATAATTAATAAGATATCATGAGTTTAATTTTTAAGACAAACAGTAACATAAAATATATATATATATATATATATATATATATATATATATATATATATATATATATATATATATATATATATATCATTTTAACATTGTAAACATAAAAGGTTATTTTATATAGCTACGGTTGGACATTTCTTAAACAAATTAGTTATAATCATCATTGATTTCCTGTGTTATAAGTTTTTTTAACTGTTGTCTCTCTATCTATACAATAGTTCGTATTAACATTTATGATAATATGACATTCTCGCATTCCATGTTCCCTGTCATGTGTTAGCATATTTACCGACGTGTGTGCGAGTTTAATCTTTAAAAGAAGAAAAATGATCGTCTTCTCTCACTAAACACCCACACACTAATAACCATTACAAAAATTGAACATTATATGTGTCGTGACAAATAGATATATGTAACCACTACAAGAATGTGGTTTTATCCCCAGACAAGATAACACAATGACGTTTTATATATGGGGAAATTGAACATTATGTCATCATTTATTTAGAATTCATCATTTAGAAAAAACAAAATAACTAACAAAAATACACAATAAACTCCACTAAATGCACAATAACGAACAGAAATCATGTGAGCTTAAAAACATAGAAGACATTAGTATTTTTAGATAAAAACGATTGTTTTTGTGGTGTAGTTTTTATATTAAAAATAGTAATGTCGTATATAAAAGTTATGAACGTTTAAAAAAATTAAAGAATTTAAAAATGTAAATAAAAAAGCCTATGTCAAAATTCGATCTCAACTGTTGATTAAAAAGATTGATATTACATATACACCTTTTACATTTACAACTCTTTGTATTTAAACATTTAGCCAACTATTTACCCCATAATGAAATCGTATTTTATTTGAACTATTTACCTCATAATCGAATATGATGATGGTTGTTAAGACACATAATAAAGCACACATCTAGCTTTCATCTGAAAAGGTAAGTGATATCTAATAATAGGACAAATTGGTAAAAATATAAACTACTATTTGTATATGTGATTTTAACATAATCAATCATTTATATAATTAGGAGTGCACGTTTGTATAACTTATGTGATCATAAACCAATGAATCTAATGCTATAGAGAAAGCGTTAGATGGATTGTATTATATAATGTCAACCTTCTTTAATCTACACTTTAAGTTATTAGACATTATAAATTAACTATGTATCCTTCTTACTTCAATAACATTTTAATTATTTCAAAAAGAAGGATGTAGTAAAGTCTATGCTATCATGTTAATAACTAAAAAAATACTTTTTTATAATATAGATATGATAATGAAGTTTGATGTTATAACCCTAATTCGCAATTTTTTTTCTCAAATATTTTCTAACATTAATTATTAATGCTTACTACTCTTTTGCTAGAAGTTATCAATCACATCATATATTATCTTCTCACTATTATCATGATTAAAAATACATATATTGTGTGATGATGAGGATACGAATAATGATAGGGATTCCTTTTTCCTCTCTTTTGGCTTTTGGGTGTGAACGAACCCAAAACAAAGTTGAAGTTGGAATATGTTTGTGGAAGCAAATAATAAAAACATGCCTTTAATATTTTTTTTCTAGAATAACAGGCTTGACAATATCAAGGGAAAGTTAAAGTTGACTAGAGGATATCAAATAGGGGTGTAAATGAATCAATGGTGTTTTAAAAATCTTATACGGGTCGCGCTACTCCATTGAGAATTTTTATTCGGCCTTGTTGATATATACAATGAAAGTCGCGTTGGATGTGTTTGATTGATAAAATTTTGTATAGAATTTATTGTCTATGAACTGATTATCAGAACGATCAACACTAAATAACTTAATAGTAAAGGTATCCATGCATATGGAGTAAAAAACCAACAACCATTTATGATGTTTGTTCAAGTGAGAATGTCATGAACATGCTTAGCTTGACTTAAGAAAATGTCATTTTCAATATAAGAGACCTCAAGACCTCTAAGTAATTGATAATACCAATACTTAATGGCATGTTCTTGTGTAGGCGAGTGATGGAAGTTATGAATGGTTTTTTTTCATTGTTACCATCCAGAATAATATTTTCTACATAAACCCAAGAGATATAAAAAGCAAGATCCAAATTTAAAAATAGAAAAAAAAAACCACGTGGCTAAGATGTGAACGTAGTAGTTAGAGTAGATGTTAGATATTTTAGTGTAATTGGATCATCTAATGATCAATATAATCATAATATTCATCAAATAAGTTAGGAGGTGTGAAGTACACGTTTGTGTTGAGTGTATTATGATCTTCGATATTGAAAACCTTCTTAGGGGCGAAACCCCTAAGCAATGGGGGTTCCAAGGGGGCAACATCCCCTTGGCGGGGGTCCGGGGGCAGCGCCCCTTAGCAGGGTCCAAGAGGCGGCAGCCCCTGGCTGGGGTCGAGGTGATTTTTGTTTTGGTAAAAATGACTTCATTAAAAAATGCATTTCGAATTGATTTTCCAGAATTTCACATGTGAAATTCGAGTGGAAAAATACGTATTTTTATTGGGGATTTAAAAATAAAAAATAAAATGCTTAAACCGCCAAATAGCAGTTATTCCCGTTTTTTTTCCTCCAAATATCAAATTGGATGAAAAAGTTGGTCACTTTTCTCTCGAATTGTTCTTCTTCCGGTTCACGAAAATTCACACATCTTAACATACAAATTCTTGATCTCGTATGAGTTGTATCCGATTGATTTATTCGAGTGAACCACCAATAATTTCGATCTGAAGTGATATTCACGACTCTCAGATTATCCAAGTATTCTACAGTAGACAAGACAGAAGCAAAATAAGGACCTTTTAATCCGCTTTAAGACAATCAATAAAAGCTCGATTAGAGAGGCAAGTTACTTTGTATCAATAGTTTTTATAGTGGTTTGGCATGCCATAAACATAGCTAAAAACTCTATTAAAGTTTAATTTGTTTTGTGTATGGCTATGATCTTAGCTTCTTGCTAAGGTCTTGTTTCTAATAATATTGGCTGTTAAAAAAACGCTAATGAGCTTCTAATAACAAGAAGTCAGTTAACATCTTGGATAGATATCACAGTGATATCCACAACTATTTGAGAACAAAAAAGAACGGTTGGTTAAAAGTAGATTATCAAAGGAGAGTTGTGGGTAGGCTAATACAGTTGAGTCTAACATCTTTATGTAACATATTGAAGTTTTTGTGTGTATTAATTACAATAGTTGTTTATTGCCGATATTTTGTTTTAAGCTTGTTCGATTTCTTATAAGAAAATACTTAATAATATTATACAAGAGCATTTAATGTAGTTATAGTATATTAGATTGTCAATAATAATACGTAATTATGCATGATTGTCAAACCTACATGAATATGCATCTATGATGCGTGCAAAACTAAAAATCTAACTCAAACCCGAAAAGAAACAACAACAAAACTAAAGATGGTTGAAATACAATATATTTGATAAAACTAAAATTAGATATCATAGTGAAAATTTTAATTCGTGTTAAGATCATTTTACAGTAAAACATAAATAGTCTTCTACTTACATGTAATTTAATATATTAAACATAAACTAAACAACAATAGATAAAAGCTCATTGCACGTAATTTAATTTACTAGTCATTCTAGCTACGAATAAATGGTAGAGACTCTTGTCTTTTAAGGAGAAAAACAAAGCTTTCTAGACACGAGTTAAATTAAAATTTAATGTAATTTATAAATATAACTAAATGTACGCGTGAGTTGCCATTTAAAAAAATAATTTAAATATAATATATAAAACTAAAAATTTTAAAAAATGCGTTCATATAAATCTTAAATTAAAAGGTAAACTAGTTGATTATAATAAAACAAGCTAATGATGTTTAATCTTGAGCTAAAATTAAATGTTAGGTGGGTAATTTTATATTTATAGCAGAATAATATTGACATGAAAAATGTAAAATATATTATTAATGTAAGAGGAAATTACATAAATGGTCCCTGTAGTTAGGTCAAATTACACGTTTAGTCCCTAGATTTTCAAAATTGCAAACTTAGTTCAAAGGTTTGGGAAAAAGTTGCGAGTTTGGTCCCTATGGTTAACTCCCGTAAGTTTTTAACGTTAAGTGAGGGTAAAATCGACTTTTTCCATTTTCAATTATTTTTAATTGTTTAAAACCCAATAAATTATTAACTGATGGTTTGATATAAGGCTTGAGCAAGTCAAATGGTCCCTGTTTCACTTTTCTTCACCATCGATCGAGCTACAGTGGGAGTTGTTGATCTATCAAAGCAAGTTTCTTCTTAATTTTAAATTGAAAAGAAAATGTTATTTTACGTTATAAGACACATTTAACAAAATAACACACAAACAATCTTTTACTTTCATGTCATCTACTACATCAAACATATATAAGGTAACTATTTCAATTTCAATACAAATAAATCAATTTAATACCATTCAAGTTACGACTAAATTAATATGCTCTTATCTGTAGGGGACGTTAGCAATATTTAAATCTTATCATAACTTGTAACAGAAATTAACACTTTCTAAAATAATAGTATCATTCAGTTCACTATATAAAATAAAAATATTATACATTCAGATAATCTTTCATTTAAAAGTGAA
Source organism: Flaveria trinervia (assembly GCA_025506515.1). Taxonomy (NCBI): domain Eukaryota; kingdom Viridiplantae; phylum Streptophyta; class Magnoliopsida; order Asterales; family Asteraceae; genus Flaveria; species Flaveria trinervia. The sequence continues at coordinate 62,794,606 of CM046456.1, read as the reverse complement.
TTAATTGATTATTATACAACAAGCTAATGTTGTTTTATCTTGACCTAATAAAATGTTAGGTGGGTAATTTTATAATATTTTGTAGCACAATAATATTGACACGAAAAAGTAAACATATTATTAAATTGAACATAAAATTACACAATAATTAAAAAAAAAGAAAAATACAAAAGATAATGACAAAACTACCCCACTAAACAAAAGTAGTGAGCTCTGCAATTACAAAAACTCATTGCAATAGCTCCCACTATCTAAATTTACAAACAAGCCCTCATAAACCCTACAAAATTACAAATATACCCTTCACAAACACCGCCACGTGTCCTAAAACTAGTGGCAGTTAAAACTTAAATACAAAAATAACGACAAACTAACTATAGAGCTTCCCAATCAATCTCATACGATGGGTACTTCTCCAACAGAAAAGTATCCGACCCGACCCACCCGTTTTCCTCTTCCGTAAACTCCGGAAACGATAGATCCGACAACGGGGAAGACCCGGCGGATCCACCGCTTTCCGGGGTCTCGGCCTTCACGACCTCGGGCTGCTCGACCACCGGCGGTGGTTTTGCCGCCGGTGACCTGCGCGAGCCTTTCTTTTTGCTTGCGTCAATACTCTTGCCCTCGGCCAAGTTACGACAAATATCCTGTAACTTGGCCTCAACGGATGAGTGCAGCGGCTTGTAGCCGCTGAACTCATAAGAGCCGTTATGACGCAGCTGAGGAAAGTTAAGCCGGGCGTAATCGCCGCGTAGTTTATACGCGGCGATATCATACGCCAGCGCGGCTTCCTCAGCTGTGTCAAACGTGCCCAACCAGAGGCGGGTCCGGTTCCGGGGTAAACGGATCTCCGCGACCCATTTACCCCAGTGCCTTTGCCGCACGCCGCGATAAAGCTTATTCGGTTTCGGAGGTGACTTGACTTGCTTCATGAGTACGGGTTTCGGACCCAAGTAGGTGTTGGATCCGGGTAATCGGATCTGGGTCTGGATCTGCTGGATCTGAGATGGGGTTAAGTGGTTCAACCCGAATGATGAAACGGGTTGTTCGATAGAAAACGGGTAAAACCCGGATTCTTGTTGAGGTGATGAAGAAGATGAAGATGAAGAAAAAGACGAATAAGGGTATGGGGAAGAAGTAGAAGGGGATGATGAAGGAGGGGTATTTTGGTAATCTGGCTTGATAAAAGGCTCAAGTGCATCCATTAGCTCACCGCCATTAAAGCTCTGCAAATTATTAACACTCCAAAACTCCATTGTTGCAGAAGCCATTTGAAACTTTCTTTTTATATATAAGTTTTTATGAAATTCGAAACAGAATGATGAAAGAAACTGAAAAAAGATGATAAAAATCAAGTTTTTCCCAAGAAAAAAACCAGGGAAATTGGGGAAAACAGAGGTTTTCAACAAATAATCAAAACCCTGTTTTTCGATCTAAATAATTGTAAAAAGAAAATAAAAAAAAATCAACCTTCAGGGGACTAAAATAAACCCAAAAAGGTGTGATTTGATGAAGATAAAAACAAGATTTACAAAATAAAAAACGAAATAGAACCCAAATTAATAAGCTGGATCTCTATTCTGAAAAACACCTGACTCTCTGTTCTGTGAATTCAAATCAAATTTGCTTTTTTGTTCAAAAGAATCTTTATGAAAACAAACAAACCCAAATCGATTGATTATTGTTGTTGTTGAAAGACAGATGATTTACAGAAAGGGATTAACAGAAGCGGGGGGATTAAGAGGGGGGATTAAACCTAAAATCAAAGAAATCAGAAGAGAAAGATGAAGAAATCTTGAAAGTGTGTGTTTTGAGTGTGTGTGTGGTGTGTGAAATGATCTCTCAACCTCACCTTTTGTGTGTGGAATGAAGATTGGGAGTGAGTGGTGGTTGTGTTTTATAGAGGTGAAGGTGAAGCACACTTGATTTAACCCACATTAACCCAACTTCCTAACTATGGTTACTTTTTTCTTTTGGTGTTGTAGGAGTTTTTTTTTATTGAAATTGTTATTTATTTGTTGTGTTTTGAAGGTTTGAAAAAGTATTAAATTGTTTGAAAGTGTTAGTGATTATTGGTTTATAAACTATTTATACTTTGAGGGTTTATATATTGATAATTGATAAGTTATTTTATTAAGTAATCTTATCCATTGTTAAAATTATATTTGTTACTTTTTAGGTAGATGTATAAAAAGTTGATGTTTCTGTCATATAGTTTTTTTCTTTTTACAATATAAAATAGATAAACAAATTTTTTAAATTTATTTTATTATCATGAATCAACATATAAAGTATGATTTAACTTCTTTTTCTTACTTTTGCTTAGTGGATGAAAGTTTTATCCAATTTAAACAATAACGTAATATATATGAACTATAATGGATTTATCTAAAAAAATCCCGTCTGTGATTTTAAATACTATTTAAGATGATTTTATGTTTTTCCATCAAATCATTTTTAATTCATTATTCTAACAAGATTACTGCTAGTGAAAACAATACGTTTATATAACGAGAGAGAAAAAAGAGTGTTAATGTCATAATCTTGTTATTAAAAGATAGTTAGAGGTATATATAGTTTTCCTAATCCAATTATAAATAAATAATAAGGTTAAATTTTAATATAGTTTTTTTATAAATAGTCATTACTTTAAAGTATTTAACTGAGTATAATAGTAATTAAATTGCTTTATAACAATCCAAATTTTTTAGTCTTCAAACTAACAATTATTTGCCTTAATTGTTACAGCATTTAATTAGTTATAATTTATAACAACATGTATGATGATTAACTTTTAACATAAAATATCAACACTTTTATATGAATAGTAAAACAATGATATCAACTTTTTAAACTTTTTTTTCCTAAAAATTAAATTAAATATTTCGATTCAAAAAAAATTTAAAAGGGGAAATTTTAAAATATTTTGTGATTTAAAATGATAATGTTTTAGAAAAATTTCTTTTTACAAAAATTTGTTTCACTAGAAATAAACATTAATAAAAAAGATCTATTTCTTCATTTTTCAAAAATAATTTTTAATAAAATTAAAGAATTAAATAATATAATTAGTAATTGATAAGGCTATTTAATAGGAGAGAAAAACGAAAAAAAGTTAGTTAGAATTAATATGGTGTTCGCATACTACTCTTTTATTATATAAAAATAATATCAATTTCCGTAAATACTTCAACAACTATTAATTAAATAATAATTGAAGATAATTTAAACTATACACGCTTCAAAGTTTGGTTTTATTTAGTGGTAGGGTACTTGTTGACTTTGTGTAATTTTATTTTGAATTATGCGACATTGTGAAGGTTCATTGCCGTGTATGACGTCAGACTAAAAGGAGCTAATTAAGGAACGCCACGTGACCCAGTTGCCAACAGGGAGTCATTGCTTAAGGGCCTGCCGCAGTTAAAGTTAGGTTTGACTCGCTCTAAATTAAACTT